>JAJIBD010012987.1:0-59058 GCA_021461705.1 Cryptotis parvus | reverse complement strand
CCGGGCCCACCACCCCAGCAGAAACACACAACAAGCCAGATGACCCCCACTCAATCGGGCCGCCATTTTCCACATCTGGACATCCCTCTCGTAAGAACTCCACCCAGCGAAAGCCTATCACAGCCATTCTCCAGAGTTCCATCCTGCAGCAGTTTTTTTTTTTCAATCCTGCCCAGGTATGCTGAACCAGAGACTTACAGACATGGGGCAGAGCTGCTACTTGCTCTCCCTGTGCCCAGCCACTCATGAGGCACCCGGGCGGGGAGGGCCGGTTCTAGCCCTGGCCCGCCACCCCAGCAGAGGCCACACAACAAGCCAGATGACCCACCCACTCTATCGGGCCACCATTTTCCACACATCTGGACTTATCTCTCGTCAGAACTCCACCCAGCGACTGCCTATCACAACCCGCCTCATCGAGTTCCATCCTGCAGCAGTTTTTTTGAATCCTGCACACTTATGCTGAACCAGAGACTTACAGACATGGGCAGAGCTGCTACTTGCTCTCCTTGTGCCCAGCTGCACATAAGGCACCCGGGAGGGATGGCAGATTCTAGCCCTGATCTGCCACCCCAGCAGAGCCACACAACAAGCCAGATGATCCCCCCCCAATCCATCGGGCCGCCATTTTCACATCTGGACTTCCCTCTCATCAGAAATCCACCCAGCGACAGCCTATCACAGCCCGTCTCATCGGGTTCCATCCTGCAGCAGTTTTTTTTTTCAATCCAGCCCAGGTATGCTGGAACCAGAGATTTACAGAAATGGGGGAAGAGCTGCTACTTGCTCTCCCTGTGCCCAGCTGCTCACGAGGCGCCCGGAAGGTATGGCAGGTTCCAGACCTGGCCTGCCACCCCAGCAGAGCCACACAACAAGTCAGATTACCCCCTCACTGCATCGGGCTGTCACTTTCCAAATCACGACTTCCCTCCTCATCAGAACTCCACGCAGCAACAGCCTATCACAGCCCGTCTCATTGAGTTCCTTCCTGTAGAAGTATTTTTTTTCAATCCTGCCCAGGTATGCTGAACCAGAGACTTACAGACATGGGGAAGAGCTGCTACTTGTTCTCCCTGTGCCCAGACGCTCACAAGACGCCCGGGAGGGATGGCGGGTTCTAGCCCTGGCCCGGCACCCCAGCAGAGTCACACAACAAACCAGATGACACCCCACTCCATCGGGCCGCCATTTTCCACAATCCGGGACTTCCCTCTCATCAAAACTCCACCCTGGATAGCCTATCACACCGCGTGTCATCGAGTTCCATCCTGGAGCACTTTTTTTTTCAATCCTGCCTAGGTATGCTGGACCAGAGACTTATAGACATGGCGCAGAGCTGCTGCTTGCTCTCCTGGGGCCCAGCTGCTCACGAGGCGCCCAAGAGGGATGTCGGGTTCTAGCCCTGGTCCGCCACCCCAGCATAGCCACTCAACAAGCCAGATGACCCCCCCCCCCACTCCATCAGGCCGCCATTTTCCACATCTGGACTTCCCTCTCATCAGGACTTCCACCTAGCGACAGGCTATCACAGACCATCTCATCGAGTACCATCCTGCAGCACTTTTTTTTCAATCCTGCCAAGGTATGCTGAACCAGAGACTTACGTAGACATGGGGCAGAGCTGCTACTTGCTCTCCCTCTGCCCAGTTACTGACGAGGCACCCGGAGAGTGATGGCGGGTTCTAGCACATGGCCTGCCACCCCAGCAGAGCCACACAACGGGCCAGATGACCCTCCCTTCCATCGGGCTGCCATTTTCCACATCCGGATGTCCCTCTCGTCAGAACTCCACCCAGGACAGCCTATCACAGCCTCTCTCACCGAGTTCCATCCGGCAGCAGTTTTTTTTTTCAACCCTGCCCAGGTATGCTGAACCAGAGACTTATAGACATGGGGCAGAGCTGCTACTTGCTTTCCTTGTGCCCAGCCACGCCAGGGCTCCGGGGAGGGATGGCGGGTTCCTAGCCCTGGCCTGCCACCCCAGCAGAGCCACATAACAAGCCAGATGACCCCCCCACACTCCATCGGGCCGCCATTTTCCACATCTGGACTTTCCTCTCGTGAGAATTCCACCCAGCAACAGCCTATCACAGCCTGTCTCATCGAGGTCCATCCTGCAGCAGTTTTTTTTTCAATCCTGCCCAGGTATGCTGAACCAGAGATTTACAGACATGGGGCAGAGCTGCTACTTGCTCTCCCTGTGCCCAGCCACTCACGAGGCGCCCTGAAGGGTACGGCGGGTTCTAGCCCTGGATCCCGCCACCCCAGCAGAGCCACACAACAAGTCAGATGACCCCCTCACTGCATCGGGCCGCCATTTTCCACATTGCGACTTCCCACTCATCAGAACTCCACCCAGCAACAGCCTATCAGAACCGTTCTCATTGAGTTCCACCCTGCAGCAGTTTTTTTTTTTTTCAATCCTGCCCAGGTATGCTGAACCAGAGATTTACAGACATGGGGCAGAGCTGCTACTTGCTCTCCCTGTGCTCAGCCGCTCACGAGGTGCCCAGGGAGGGATAGTGGGTTCTAGCCCTGGCCCGCCACCCCAGCAGAGCCACACAACAAGCCAGATGACCCCCCACTCCATCGGGCCGCCATTTTCCACATCCGAACCTTCCTCTCGTCAGAACTCCACTCAGCGAAAGCCTATCACAGCCCGTCTCATTGAGTTCCACCCTGCAGCAGTTTTTTTTTTCAATCCTGCCCAGGTATGCTGAACCAGAGACTTACAGACATGGGGCAGAGCTGCTACTTGTTCTCTCTTGTGCCCAGCCACTCAGGAGGCGCCCGGGAGGGATGGCGGTTCTAGCCCTGGTCCGCCACCCTAGCAGAGCCACACAACAAGCCAGATGACCCCCCCCCCACTCCATCGGGCCACCATTTTCCCACATCTGGACTTCCCTCTGGTCAGAACTCCACCCCGCGACAGGCTATCACAGCCCGTCTCATCAAGTTCCATCCTGCAGCAGTTTTTTTTTCAATCCTGCCCAGGTATGCTGAACCAGAGACTTACAGACATGGGGCAGAGCTGCTACTTGCTTTCCCTGTGCCCAGCCACTCACGAGGCGCCCGGAAGGGATGGCGGGTTCTAGCCCTGGCCCGCCACCCCAGCAGAGCCACAAAAAAGCCAAATGACCCCCCACACTCCATCGGGCCGCCATTTTCCACATCTGGACTTCCTCTCGTCAGAACTCCACCCAGCAACAGCCTATCACAGCCTGTCTCATCGAGTTCCATCCTGCAGCAGTTTTTTTTTTTCAATCCTGCCCAGGTATGCTGAACCAGAGATTTACAGACATGGGGCAGAGCTGCTACTTGCTTTCCCTGTGCCCAGCTGCTCACGAGGTGCCCAGGAGGGATGGTGGGTTCTAGCCCTTGCCCGCCACCCCAGCAGAGCCACACAACAAGCCAGATGACCCCCCCACTCCATCGGGCCGCCATTTTCCACATCTGGAATTCCCTCTCGTCAGAACTCCACCCAGCGAAAGCCTATCAGAGCCCGTCTCATCGAGTTCCACCCTGCAGCAGTTTTTTTTTTTCAATCCTGCCCAGGTATGCTGAACCAGAGACTTACAGACATGGGGCAAAGCTGCTACTTTCTCTCCTTGTGCCCAGCCACTCACGAGGTGCCTGGGAGGGATGGCGGGTTCTAGCCCTTGCCCCACCAAGCCAACAGAGCCCAACAACAAGCCAGATGACCCCTCACTCCATCGGGCCTCCATTTTCCACATCCCGACTTCCCTCTCGTCAGAACTCCACCCAGGATAGCCTATCACAGCCTGTCTCATCGAAGTTCCATCCTGCAGCTTTTTTTTCAATCCTGCCCAGGTATGCTGAACCAGAGACTTACAGACATGGGGCAGAGCTGCTACTTGCTCTCCCTGTGCCCAGCCACTCATGAGGCTCCCCGGAAGGTTTGTGGGTTCTAGTGCTGGCCCGCCACCCCAGCAGAGCCACACAACAAGCCAGATGAACCCCCCACTACCCACCTGGCCGCCATTTTTCCACATCCGGAATTCCCTCTCGTCAGAACTCCACCCAGCGACAGCCTAGCAGAGCCCTTCTCATCGAGTTCCATCCTGCAGGAGTTTTGTTTTTCAATCCTGCCCAGGTATGCTGAACCAGAGATTTACAGACATGGGGCAGAGCTGCTACTTGCTCTCCCTGTGCCAACACGTTCACGTGGCGCTGGGGAGGGATGGTGGATTCTAGACCTGGCCCGCCACCCCAGCAGAGACACACAACAAGCCAGATGACCCCTCCCACTCCATCTGGCCGCCATTTTCCACATCCGGACTTCCCTCTCCTCAGAACTCCTACCCAGCGACAGCCTATCACAGCCCGTCTCATCGAGTTCCACCCTGCAGCAGTTTTTTTTTTCAATCCTGCCCAGGTATGCTGAACCAGAGACTTACAGACATGGGGCAGAGATGCTACTTGCTCTCCCTGTGCCCAGCCACTCACGAGGCGCCCGGGAGGTATGGCGGGTTCTAGCCCTGGCCCGCCACCCCAACAGAGCCACACAACAAGCCAGATGACCCTCCACTCCATCGGGCCGCCATTTTCCACATCCGGACTTCCCTCTCGTCAGAACTCCACCCAGCGACAGCCTATCACAGCCCATCTCATCGAGTTCCACCCTACAGCATTTTTTTTTTCAATCCTGCCCAGGTATGCTGAACCAGAGACTTACAGACATGGGGCAGAGCTGCGACTTGCTCTCTCTGTTCCCAGCCGCTCACGAGGCACCGGGAGGGATGGCGGGTTCTAGCCCTGGCCCGCCACCCCAGCAGAGCCACACAACAAGCCAGATGACCCCTCCACTCCATCGGGCCGCCATTTTCCACATCCGGACTTCCCTCTCGTCAGAACTCCACCCAGTGACAGCCTATCACAGCCCGTCTCATCGAGTTCCATCCTGAAGCAGTTTTTTTTTAATCCTGCCAAGGTATGCTGAACCAGAGACTTACAGACATGGGGCAGAGCTGAGACTTGCTCTCCCTGTGCCCAGGCGCTCACGAGGCGCCCGGGAGGGATGGCGTGTTCTAACCTTGGCCTGCCACCCCAGCAGAGCGCACAACAAGAGCCAAATGACCCCCCCACTCCATCGGGCAGCCATTTTCCACATCTGGACTTCCCTCTCCTCAGAACTCCACCCAGTGACAGCCTCTGTCTCATCAAGTTCCATCCTGCAGCAGTTTTTTTTTTAATCCTGCCCAGGTATGCTGAACCAGAGACTTACACACATGGGGCAGAGCTGCTGCTTGCTCTCCCTGTGCCCAGCCACTCACGAGGCACCCGGGAGGGATGGCGGGTTCTAGCCAGCCCGCCACCCCAGCAGAGCCACACAACAAGCCAGATGACCCCCCCACCATTGCATCGGGCCACCATTTTCCACATCCCGACTTCCCTCTGGTCAGAACTCAACCCAGAGAAAGGCTATCACAGCCCGTCTCATCGAGTTCCATCCTACAGCAGTTTTTTTTTCAATCCTGCCCAGGTATGCTGAACCAGAGACTTACAGACATGGGGCAGAGCTTCTACTTTGCTTTCCCTGTGCCCAGCCGCTCACGAGGCACCTGGGAGTGATGGCGGGTTCTAGCCCTGGCCTGCCACCCCAGCAGCGCCACACAACAAGCCAGATGACCCGTCCACACCATCGGGCCGCCATTTTCCACATCCGAATTCCCTCTCCTCAGAACTCCACCCAGGACAGCCTATCACAGCCTGTCTCATCAACTTCCATCCTGCAGCAGTTTTTTTTTCAATCCTGCCCAGGTATCCTGAACCAGAGACTTACAGACATGGGGCAGAGTTGCTTGCTTTCCCTCTGCCCAGCCGCTCAGGAGGTGCCCAGGAGGGGATTGCAGGGTTCTAGCCCTGGCCCACCACCCCAGCAGAGCCACACAACAAGCCACATGACCCCCTCACTGCATCAGGCCTCCATTTTCCACATCCCGATTTCCTGTACTTCAGAACTCCACCCAGCAACAGCCTATCACAGCCCGTCTCATCAAGTTCCATCCTGCAGCAGTGTTTTTTTTTCAATCCTGCCCAGGTATGCTGAACCAGAGACTTACAGACATGGGGCAGAGCTGCTACTTGCTCTCCTTGTGCCCAGCCGCAGACGAGGCGCCCGGGAGGGATGGCAGGTTCTAGCCCGTGTCCAGCCACCCCAGCAGAGCCACACAACAAGCCAGATGACCCCCCCCTCACTGCATAGGCACTCCATTTTCCACATCCCTCCTCCCGCTCATCAGTACTCCACCCAGCGACAGGCTATCACAGCTCGTCTCATTGAGTTCCATCCTGCAGCAGTATTTTTTTTCAATCCTGCCCAGGTATTTTGAACCAGAGACTTACAGACATGGGGCAAAGCTGCTACTTGCTCTCCCTGTGCCCAGCCACTCAGGAGGCGTCCCGGAGTGTTGGAGGTTCTAGTCCTGGCCCGCCTCACCAGCAGAGCCATATAACATGCCAGATGAACCCCCCACTCCACCGGGCCACCATTTTCCAACATCCGGACTTCCCTCTCTCTCAGAACTCCACCCAGCGACAGCCTATCACAGCCCGTCTCATCGAGTTCCATCCTGCAGCAGTTTTTTTTTCAATCCTGCCCAGGAATGCTGAGCCAAAGACTTACAGACATGGGGCAGAGCTGCTACTTGCTCTCCCTGTGTCCAGCTGCTCAGGAGGCTCCCTGGAGGGATGGCGGGTTCTAGCCCTGGCCCACAACCCCAGCAGAGCTACACAACAAGCCAGATGACCTCCCACTCCATTGGGCCACCATTTTCCACATCCGGACTTCCCTCTCGTCAGAACTCCAACCAGCGACAAACTATCACAGCCCGTGTCATCTAGTTCCATCCTGCAGCAGTTTTTTTTTTAATCCTGCCCAGGTATGCTGATCCAGAGACTTATAGACATGGGGCAGAGCTGCTACTTACTCTCCCTATGCCCAGCCCCTCATGAGGTGCAAGGGAGGGATGTTTTGTTCTAGCACTGGACTGTCACCCCAGCAGAGCCACACAACTAGCCACATGACCCCCACTCCTTCGGGCAGCCATTTTCCACATCTGGACTTCCCTCTCTCATTAGAACTCCACCCAGCAACAGTCTATCATAGCCTGTCTCGCGCGCTGCTTGTGGCCACGTGGTTCATCTATAAATGCTATATTTAGAGGTGACTACAAGGGGTATGCCACCTGCATGGGAAGCCTGGCAAGCTGCCCTGTTTTATTTGATATGCCAAATACTAGTAACAATTATATTAGTTCATTCCCATGACCTAATCTAATGGTTTGAGGCTCTTTATGTTCCTGGAGCAAATAGATACCCTTGGGCTCTACTAGCATGAGAGAGAGGACATATGGAGTTATCACTTGTGCCCGCTCTAGCAAATAGATGATCAACGGGAGGGATAGTGATAGTGAAAGAGGCTTTAACAAATATGAATACCAGAGCTGGAGATATAATACAGCAAGTATGTCTCTTGCCTTATACACAGCTGGCCTGGTTTCTATACCTAGCATCCAATATGATCTCCCAAGCCCAACAAGAGTGACCCCTGAGTGCAGAGCCCAAGGTAAACATGAGGGACTGCGGGCAGGTCCTCAAACAAAAAATATAGGAAAACCATATCGATTAACTTGACAGAAGGAAGCTTTCACAACATATATGGGCTTCAAATCCTCAAATGGTATATTTTGACACATCTTATCACATGTTATACTTTTAAAACATCATATTGGCTGATTAATTGTACCAATAAAATGAAAATTAAAAGAATAATTTTGTTTTGGGAGGGGGAGCTTTGGGTATACTTGGCATAAAATCTGGATTAGCCATGTACAACAAGGCATGCATTCCTAAGGACTCCCCTTTTCCTTTTTTGCGGGGGTTTGGGCCACACCTAGTAGTGTTTAGGGTATGCTGCTTGCTCTGCACTCATGGATCACTCCTGGCAGTGCTCAGGGATCCTGAGGCTAGGATCTAGGTTGGCTGCATGCAAGGTGAACACCCTACCAGCTGTACTATCACTCCAGTCCCCAGGAATTTCCCTTTTTTTTAATAATGCAAAGGGGCCGGAGCGATAGCATACTTTGTCTTGCAAGCAACCGCCTCCGGTTTGATCCCCAGAATCCCATATTGTCCCCCTGGGCACCTCCAGTAGTAATTCCTGAGTGCAGAGCCAGCAGCAACCCCTGAGCATCACTGGGTGTGACCCAAAAAAGCCAAAAAAGTATTTTAAAAATAAAAAGAATGTAAAATAGAACGTAAAAGAACATAAAAGAATGTAGAAGAAACAGTGAAAGAGGCCTTTTAATTGTACATGATACCACATGAAACAAAAAAGTCCCAAAGTCTATTAGTCTATTAATAAGCCTGTTAATTTAACAGGCTTATTCAGTGAACTTGGTAAAGTAGCAAAAGAAAAGATTCAACCTGGTCATAAGCATGGTGAAAAGAGACTAAGACCATTGGTCGATTTTCAACATGTTTTACTTCACATTCTGGAGGTAGTCTGTGGCTCATCCTGAAAAGGAGATCTAAAACACTCATCAGTTAGGGCCAGAGTGTTAGTACAGCAGGTAGGGCATTTGCCTTGCACATGACTGACCCAGGTTTGATCCCCGGCATCCCACAGAATCCACCAAGAACCGCCAGGTCCTGAGTGCAGAGCCAGGAGTGACCCCTGAGTATCTTCAGGTGTGACCCAAAAAGTCAAAATAAAAAATAAAACACCACATCAGATAAAGTGGAGCAGATCAGAGTGATCCACAGCCACCTGTGTTCATCCTTGCCCCATATCAGAATCCTGTGCTGCTGGCTAGTTTTCAATGGACCCCAATGTACTTCGGGTTTGCACCACTGAGAAGGTTTGGAGGAGACACAGCACTAAGACCATGTCAGCAGATGCTTCTCATCTCCGAGTTCAATCACTGTGAGTTCTGTTTGCTGCATACCTATTGAACATTCTGCCTGAAAGGCAGAATACTCCAAGCCTCTCTGCCTGCCAGGCTCGAGTGCACCGGAACTGGGCCAACTCCAGCCTGAGAACTCTTTTACAAGGAACAATCTCCCCTCACAAAAGTGTATTCTGAGATCCTTCCCATGAAACTGAGACTGGGGACGAGGTAGGGGGAGGGGGGAGGGGACCTCACAGGCATCCCGCGCTTGCCACGATACTGACCACCTAAGGCTGCAGTGAATAGATGATTCCCACATGGTTCCACACTTGATTTATTTCACGACTGAACATCCCCCCACCCCAAGTTCACCATAAACTTCCAATATAAGATATCATCTGTGTAACCAAGAGGCTGGAAAAGCAACACTATCAAAAGTCAAGACAATAAAGGAGAAAGGGGTGCAGGGTGGAGGGTTGCGGAGAGACAGTGCAGGGGTTAAGGTGCTTGCCTGGCACATAGATGACCCCCTGTTCGATCCTGACCCCATTTTAATTCTCAGCCCCACACATGGTCTCCCCAAGCACTGCCAGGACTGAACCCTGAGCACAGAGCAAGAGGAATCCCTTGTGTGCTGCTGGGTATCACTGTCACTGTCTTCCCGTTCATCATCGATTTGCTCGAGCGGCCACCAGTAACATCTCCATATGACTTGTGTCATGCAAGTAGAGCCCAAGGGCACCTGCTTGCTCCAGGAACATAAAGAGCCTCAAACCATTCCATCAGGTCATGGGAATGAGGTCTATAATTGTTACTGGTATCTGGCATATCAAATACGACACGGGTAGCTTGCCAGGCTCTGCCATGCGGGTAGCATACTCTTGTAGTCATCTCAAAATCCAACATTTATTGATGAACCGCACAGCTGCAGGCGGCGGGCGCAAGACAGGCTGTGATAGGCTGGTCTGCTGGTGCTGTTAGGTAGGAAAAGAAAAAGAGGAAAAAGGTTTAAGGAATGAGGAACGGAATTATTTTTGGTTGGGCCACACTCACCAGCACTCAGGGTTTACACCTGGCAGTGCATGAGGGACACAACGCAGTGCCAGAGCCTGAACCATGGTGGGCTGTGTGCAAGGACATCTGTCTCTTTAGACCAGGGAAGCTAAGTTTTTGGAATGTCTAAAAGCCAAGGTTTGGAGATAAGAGCACTGAAAACTGCAATCCTGGGGTGCTTGGGAGATGGCTTACAGAACTGAAGCACACAGTTTGTATGTGGAAGCCTGGAGTCCAATCCCTGGCATCACATGGTCCCCTGAACATCGCATCAGGAGGGACTCCCTGAGCACCAACTGGTGTGCTTGCCCCCCTCCCTTCACCACACAGCCTCATTTCTTGGGCACAGCTTCTTGGCTGTGGTCAGGCTACAGCGAGGAAGGAGCACAACAGGCTATGTTTGAAGGAACCTCGGCTGGTTTGCACAAGGGCCCGCCCGAAAGTTCCCCGAGGAATGCTGGGACCTCTCCAAGACAGCAGCTCAAGGTCCAGAAGGTTTCGAAGTCCTGTCCCCCCACCCCCAGAGCTGAGGGATGTGGGTGCAGTGGTGTTCCAGAAACAATGTTCAGTCCAATGAATCTAAGTACTCTTCTCCCCATGTAACTTCCGCCTGGCTTAACTTACCTGGTTTCCTTTCATTGGTTTTATTCGATCTTTGTTTTTGCAGAGTCACTCAGAGTGATTCAGGATGATTCAGGATGATTCATCACCATCATTAGTTTGGGGGCCACACCTGGCTATGCTCAGGGATCACTCCTGGAGGTGCTGGGGATTGAAAAAGGCTGACCACATGCCCTTGGTAAGTGCCTTCCCTGCATGCACCCACTATTTCCTCAGCCCATCAACTTAGTAAAAAAAAAAAACGAATGAGGTCATTCAAAGGGGTATTTGACCCTATTATATTTGTTGTAAGTATTTGAATTCTGGAACAGCCAAGGAAAGAGGAGGACAGAGAGGTCGGACTGCTGTGGGCGCATATTCCCATATCTGGATGCCACTAGTCTTGAAAGGTAATCTCCTGGCCTGGTATTGCTTCACAGTTCACAAGCTATATCCTTGTTCTTAAGGACAACAAAACGTTCTTGCTCAGACACAGGGCTATCAAAATGAGAATACCATACAAGAAGAAGGTAATCACTAAAACTGCCTATTAATTTAAATCACCAAGTAGAAAATGCCAGAACTTATGGAGACCTGTGTGTGTGTGAGAGAGAGAGAGAGAGAGAGAGAGAGAGGTTCTGCCATAGAGGCAGTCTGCAGGGGCAGAGGGCAGACTGGCCGGCAGGACATTGACCACGTGGTGGGAAATGTGCTCTGCTAAAGGGATGGGTGTTGGAACATTGTATGACTGAAACTCTATCATAAACAACTTTGTAAGTGTGTATCTCACAATGATTCTTTCTTCTTTTTTGGGGAGTCACACCCGGCAATGCTCAGAAATTCCCTCCTCTTGGCTCTGCACTCAGAAATTCCTCCTGACCATGCTCGGAGGACCATATGGGATGCTGGGGATCGAACCTGAGTCAGCTGCTTGCAAGGCAAATGCCCTCCCCTGTGCTATCACTCCATTTTTTATATTTTTTATTTTTTGTGTGAACAGTGATTATGTGTCCATTTTCTTTGTTTTAATTTTTTTTAATTTTTTACTATACCACCGTGAGACAATTACAAAGGTGTTCATAATTGGTTCTTGGTAATGCAGTATTCCAGCACCCCTCCCCTCCACCAGCGCCCCATTTCCACCATCAATGTACCCACCCCCTCTGGCCCACCCCCCAGGCTGCCCTCAATAGCAGGTACCCCTTTCCTCTCTTTCTCTCTCTCTCTCTATCTCTGCATCTCTCTCCCTCTTCTTTTACACATTGTGGCTAGCCCTGTAGATATTTAGAGTTAATCACTTAAGTCTCTTTTGTGTATATTCAATGGTGAGTTTTAGTCTGCCATTTCCATTTCCCAAACTTAGTAAAACACTGGTATCTATTTATATCCCATTAATGAATTCAGTCATTCTATATCTGTCCTTTTCTTTCTGACTAATTTAACTCAGCATGATAGTCTCCATGTCCATCCATTTGCAGGTAATTTTCATAATTTCATCTTTTCTGACAGCTGCATAGTATTCCATTGTGTAGATGTACCACAAGTTTCTTTTAGCCAGTCCTCTGTTCTCAGGCATTTAGGTTGTTTCCAGATTCTAGTATTGTAAATAGCGCAGAGATTAATAAAAAAAAAGTACAGATAGTGTTTCTGCTATGTGTTTTTCGGTTCATCGGTTATATTCCCAGGAGTGTTATTGCTGGATCAAATGGGAGCTCAATATCTAGATTTCGGAGGAATGCCCATATTGTTTTCCCAAAAGGGCTGGACCAGTTGGCACTCCCACCAACAGTGGATGAGAGTCTCTTTTTTTTAAATTTATTTTTTAAATTTTTTATTATACCACGGTGAGACATACAATTACAAAGGTGTTCACAATTGGTTCTTGGTAATACAGTATTCCAGCACCCATCCCTCCACCAGTGCCCCATTTCCACCACCAATGTACCCTCCCACCCCAGGCTGCCTCAACAGCAGGTAGCCCTGTTTCCTCTCTTTCTCTCTCTCTGTCTCTCTCTGTCTCTGCATCTCTCTCCCTCTTGTTTTACACATTGTGGCTAGCCCTTCAGATATTTAGAGTTTTTCACTTAAGTCTCTTTGTGTATATTCAATGGTGAGTTTTAATCTGCCATTACCATTTCACATATTTAGTAAAACACTGGTATCTATTTATATCCTATTAATGAATGCAGTCATTCTATACCTGTCCTTTTCCTTCTGACTAATTTCACTCAGCATGATCGTCTCCATGTCCATCCATTTGCAGGTAAATTTCATAATTTCATCTTTTCTGACAGCTGCATAGTATTCCATAGTGTAGATGAGCTACAGTTTCTTTAGCCAGTCCCTCTGTTCTCGGGCATTTCGGTTGTTTCCAGATTCTAGCTATAGTGAATAGCGCAGAGATGAATAAAGAATTACAGATAGTGTTTCTGCTATGTGTTTTTCGGCTCTCGGGTATATTCCCAGGAGTGCTATTGCTGGATCAAATGGGAGCTCAATGTCTAGTTTTCGGAGGAATGCCCATAGTTGTTTTCCCCAAAAAGGGCTGGATCATTTGGCACTCCCACCAACGGTGGATGAGAGAGTACCTTTTTCCCCACATCCACGCCAGCACCGGTTGTTCTTGCTGTTTTGGATGTGTGCCAGTCTCTGTGGTGTGAGATGGTACCTCATTGTTGTTTTGATTTGCATCTCCCTGATGATTAAAGACGAAGAGCACTTTTTCATATGCCTTTAGGCCATTCAATTTCTTCTTTTTGGAAGCTTCTGTTCATTTCTTCTCCCCATTTTTTGATGGAGTTGGCTGTTTTTTTCTTTGTGAAGTGCTACCAGTGCCTGATATGTCCTGGATATTAACCCCTTGTCAGATGGGTATTGGGTGAATATCCTTTCCCACTCTGTGGATTGTCTTTGTATCTTGGTCACCGTTTCTTTCGAGGTGCAGAAGCTTTTCAATTTTATATAATCCCATTTGTTTATCTTTGCTTCCATTTGCTTGGTCAGTGGTGTGCACGCCAGCACCGGTTGTTCTTGCTGTTTTGGATGTATCACTCCAAAATTTAATGCAATCAGGCTGGAGTGATAGCACAGCAAGTAGGGATTCTTGCCTTGCATGTGGCCAACCTGGATTCTATTCCAGCCAACACTTAATGGTCTCCCCAATCCCAGTGATGACTGATCCCTGAGCACAGAGCTGAGAGTAAACCCTAAGCACTGCTGGGTGTGACCCAAAAACTGAAAATAATTGAAAAGTTCAAAAATGAAATAAAATATTATACAATCTAATTGTGTTTGTAAACTCAAATCCACCAATAATGGAAACAAAAGCATGAATAAACCACCAGGATCATATGAAATTTAAAACTTTGTAGACAGTGAAGGAAATGGCTAACACGGGATCAAAGTGAAAGTAGATCGGGTGCTTGCCTTGCATGCAGCCAAACAGGATTTGTTCCCTGGCACCCACCTGAGTCCACCAGGAATGATCCCTGAGCAAGCCCTGAACAACACTTGATGTTGTCAAAAAATGATGTCCAATTCATCAGATAACCTACTTGGAAGAAGAGGTTTGTGTGTCATGTCTGCAAAGGAGTTAATATGCAAAGTATAGAAAGGTCTCGCCCAGCTAAATAATAAATAGTAAAGCCAGCAGACCTATCCACACATGGACCTAAGTCCTTAACCGAATTTTCTCCCAAAGACAGACAGAAAGCCGCCAGACACATGAAAAATGCTTCACATCACTTAGAAGGGAGATACAAATGCAAACCACAAAGGCATTCTGTTGGCCCCTGAGAGAGGCTTCCATCAGGAAGACGGGAAGCACCAAGTGATAAGGAGGCAAACGGATGGAGACAACAGAACCACAGAGCACCATTGGCCAGACTTGGAGCAGCTCCCGTGAAGACTCCTCAACTAGTTACAAATGTAAGAATCAGAAGATCCAGCAATAGCAAGCCTGGGCATTCACCTGAAGGACAGGAAAGTCCTAAATGTAAATGATGCGCTCACAGCAACATTAGAACAATAGCCAAGACAAGGACAGGACTGTAATCCCTGGCACCAGACAACTGGCTGGTGTGCAAAAACAGTGTATTGGTCACAGGCTTAGGGGTAGTGCTGTGTCTCACGAGTTAAAGCATATATCTTGCGTGAGCCAGGCCTTCGGATTTTTTGTTTGGTTTTGTTTGGAGTGGTGCTCAGACCTGATGCTCAAGGGTTGCTCACTTGGTGGTGCTCAGACCAGGTGCTCAGGATTACTCCTGGAACTCAGGAACTAACTGTGGTGGTGCTTGGGAGACCATAAGGGATGCAGGGGATCTAATCCTGGTTGGCTGTGTGCAACCCAAGAGCCCTACCCACTGTGCTATGACTCTGGCCCCAGGACTTGGGTTTTATTCGCAGAACCACTTGGTTGGTGCCTCCGTAGTACCACTAGAAGTAGACACGATGGTCCCCAAATTTTGCTTGTTTGTGGACAATAATTGGCTTTGCTCCAGGCTAACTCCTGGCTCTGCACTCAAGAATCACTCTGGCGGGCTCAGGGGACCAGAAGGGGTGCCAGAGACTGAAGCCACATCAGCAGTGTATAAGGAAAGTGTCCTAGCTCTATATATGGCTCTGCCCCCTCCCACATTTTTTTTATTAAAAAGAGGCAGAGACAGAGCACAGGGATTAAGTTACGTGCCTTGCATGTCACTGACCACATTCGGATCCCACAGAGGGGAGTATCCTCTACACAGTCAAGTGGGGTCCAAAAAATCCCAAAAACGAAAATAGAAAATAAGTTATAGGGGCCGAAGTGATAGCACAGCAGGTAGGGCATTTGCATTGCATGTGACTGACCCGGGTTCGATATCTGGCATCCCATATGGTCCCCTGAGCCACCAGGAGTAATTCCTGAGTAAAGAGCCAGGAGTGTGAGCAAAGAGCCTCAGCATTGCCAGATGTGACCCAAAAAAAAAAAGTTCAAAAAAAAAATTTCTAGGGTCAGAGAGACTGTGTAGAGCACCTACCCTGCACACACAACCAACTGGGTTTCATGGCCAGCATCTTGAGATTATGGTTCAAGTCCCACTAGGAATGATCCCCAAGCACAAAATCACAAAGCCAGGAGTAAACCCTGGGCATTGCCAGGTATAGCCTAATTATCAGGGTGGGAAGTTATATATATATATATATATATATATATATATATATATATATATAACCTATATATCACTATAACTTATATATAAGTTTTATATATATATATATATATCACTATCTTACTGTTCATCATCAATTTGCTTGAACGGGCACCAGTAACATCTCCATATGTCCTGTCTCATGTTAGTAGAGCCCAAGGGCATCTGCTTGCTCCAGGAACATAAAGAGCTTCCAAACCATTATATTAGGTCATGGGAATGACCTAATATAATTGTTACTGGTATTTGGCATATCAAATACGACATGAGTAGCTTGCAAGGCTTGCCGTGCAGGTGGCATACTCTTGTAGTCACCTCTAAATACAACATTTATTAATGAACCAGGCGGCCGCTATGCAAGCCGGGCTGTGATAGGCTCATCTTTTGGGTGGAGTTCTGACCAGAGGGAGGTCTGGATGTGGAAAATGGCGGCCCTCATGGTGTGGGGTGTCGCCTGGCTTGTTGCAAGGCTCTGCTGGTGTGGCAGGCTAGGGCTATAACCCACTATCCACCCCGGTGCCTCGTGGAGTGGCTGGGCACAGAGAGAACCGGTAGCAGCTCTGCCCCATGTATGTGAGACTCTGGATCAGCATACCTGGGCCAGATTGAAAAAAAGACTGATGCAGGGTGGGTTTCAATGATCCGGGCTGTGATAGGCTCATCTGCTGGGCGGTGTTCTGATGAGAGGGAGGTCCGGATGTGGAAAATGGCGGCCCTCATGGAGTGGGGTGTCATCTTGGCTTGTTGGGCGAGGCTCTGCCTGGGTGGCGGGCCAGGGCTAGAATTCTCCATCCATCCCAGGCGCCTCATGAGTGGCTGGGCACAGGGAGAGCAGGTAGAGCGCTCTGACCCATGTCTGTGAGTCTCTGGACCAGCATACCTGGGCCGGATTGAAAATGTGATATGGATATATATATGGGATATAAAGTGATATAAAGTGATATGGATATAAAGTGATATCCATATCACTTTATATATATCCATATATATATATATATATATATATATATATATATATATATATCTCACTTGTATCACTTATCTTGCCGTTGTTCATTGATTTGAGCGGGCACCAGAACATCTACCCACTTTTTACTGTGGCTCTGGTGTCTAGAAATTATTATTAAAATACAACATAGAGATAACACTGAATGTGACCTGGGTCATTCCTAGCACCATAATGCCTGAACAGCACTTTTTCCACATGCCATGGCATGGAATTGAAACCTGTTTGACCAAGAATTGGCAGTGGGGAGAAGAGGGGTGGCCTCGTGCTCTAAGTATTGCTTAGCACTCCTCTTCCCCAGTGCCAAATAATAGCATAAGTAACCCTCAGCAGACTAAATGCAAAAATTAACCTTGTATTTTGAGGGATGCTGACTTGATATATTGTGGTGAACTTTTTATTTGGTTGTAGTTTGGGAGGTCACACTTTAGTGGACTCCAGGGATGCTGGAAATTTAACCTGCATCAGTCACATGCAAAGCAAGTGCCATACTTCTGTACAATCTCTCTGGCCCTCATCATTTCATAATGGATATAAATAGGAAATCACTGTGCCATACACCAGAAACCAATATACTGGTAGAGTCAATTATAATCTAATACAATTGGGTTCTTCATTTTGAACAGGTATTGAGTGTTGATATACTGATAACCTTTAGGTATCTGTACTGCAAACCATAAGGCCCAAAAAGGAAAGAGTGTGTGTGTTTGTGTGTGTGTGCGTGTGTGTGACAGAGAGAAAGAGAGAGAGAGAAGTATTTGCCATAAAGGCTGGGGGTCAGTGTTAGAGGAAAAATTGGGGACATAGATGGTGGGAAATATACACTGGTGAAGAGATGGGTGTTGGAACATTGTACAAATGAAACCCAATCATGAACAGCTTTGTAACTGTGTATCTCACTGTGATTCAATAAAAATAATAAATGAAATAAAATTGGGTTTTTCTGTTTGTTTTTATTTTGTTTTATGTTGCTGGTGCCACATCCAAAGTGAATACCTGAGGCTGGACTATGACTTTATCATCCCTCCTCACTCTGAATTTGCAGAGAAATATACCATGCATAAGCTAGTAGAAGTCAAACACAGTGGTCAGGAAACATTCACAGTAGCCCCAGGCATTTGGTTCTGAACTTTACTTCATTAGTACATTAAAGGCAAAAGTGAGCTCATGGCAGTGGTTCCTGTGAATCTTGAAGTTGTTCTAATGAGACAGCAGGGGTCTAAAGGGGAAAAGTCTTAGAAGATTAAAAAGCCAGTGTATCTAAGGCAACTATAAAAGGTCAGGGGAGCCAAGTGCCCTACAGGAGCTAGAGTACTTGCCTTGCATTCAGCTAACTTGAGGTTCGACCCCCACCACCCAGTATGGTCCACTGAGCAGTACCAGGGGTGATCTCAGAACTGAGCCAGGAGTAAGCCTTGATACTTCAGGGCAAGGACCAAAACTAACAAAAAGAGGCAATGGGGATAAGATAAAGGAAATGTGGTGTATCTACACTCTGGACTATTATTCAGCCATAAGAAAAGAATGAAATCTCACCATTTTTGACATGGATCTAACTCAAAAGCATGATGCTCAGAGAAATCAGTCAGAAAAAGACAAATACCATATAATCCCATATGTGGAAACTAAAGAGGGGGGAAAGATCCATCAGAGGCAGGGGGTAAGGGTAGGCAAAACAGATGAAGAGGGTCAAATGGTACAAACTCCCAGTTGTAAAATAACTAAGCACTGTAAGAACTACGTTTACAATAGAATATGTAAGTGTACAATGATAGTTATAGGTAATGCTATATTGCATATTCAAATGTTGCCAAATAAATCTTTACTGTTCCCATCACAGCGGTATTGGAGACACCACAGACACTGCAACACTCGGAGTTGGGTCCCTGATACCACCGAGTATAGCTCAAGTGTCCACCAAGCACCATACTGCTGAGATGGCTTCAAGACCCCTTCTACCAACCTACCAGTCCTTCTTATGAAGGTCTCATCACAGAAATCAAATTTTATAACTATAAATGGTGATTGCTATGAATTGAACTTACTGTGATAATTTCAAAATGTATATGTTAATTTGAATTTTGGGCGGGGGACCCACACTCAGAGCTACTCAAAAGTCACTACCAGCAGCGCTAAGGAGAGCATGTGGTGCTTGGAATTGAACCCAGGACCCCTGCATGCAAAGCATTTACTCAATCCTTTGAGCTACCACTCCAATCCCATAAACATAGAATGCATTGTATTGTACATGTAAAAATGTTGTTGTCAATTATACCCCCAATTAAAAAAGAGACAAGATGAGAAAATTTTACCTAATAGCAAGGTTTTTTTTCTGCTCAGCTTCCCTGTGTACACTTATAAAGAAAGTAGATAAAAAAGGAAAAGTAATAATAAATATCAGTAGTATTTATCTTTGACTTAACTCATTTATTCTAAAACCATCTAAGTTGAGAGCTGGAAAGATATGACAGGGGTTATAGTACTTGACTTGCATGCACTCCATATCACCCCCACATACCCCATATGATCTCCCAAGTGCTGATCCATGCCAGGGCTAAGACCTGACACCACTAACTATAGCCAACATATCAAAATAAAAATCAAACAAACTAAAATAAACAACAAAAGTCCCCTAGATTGTGGCTGTCAGGAATGGCAAGTTTCCTTTCTTTTTTATTATTTTTTTTTAAATTTGGGGGGTCATACATATATTCTCAGGGATTATTCCTCATTTTCCACTCAGGAATTACTCGTAGTGGTGCTCAGGGGACCAAATGGGATGCTGGAAATAGAACCCGAGACGGCTGTGTGCAAGGTAAACACCTTCCCTGCTTCACTATCGCTCTAGATGTGCAAATGACAAATTTCCACCTTTTTTCTTACCTGAGTAATAATCCTTTATCCGCTCATCCGTCAATAGGCATTTGGATTGTTTACATGTTTTCGACAACAGGATACAATGCTATACAATAAACAGAAATGCACATACTTGTCTGTAAGCACTGTCATATTCTTCCAGTAAATAGGTGGGGAAGCTGGATCCTCTGGTATTTCTATATATCAGATGGGCTTGAGAGATTATACTGGAGTTAAGGAGTTTGCCTTGCCTGTGGTGGACCCAGTTTGACCCCACCTCTTTCCCGGTTATTGCAAGGTCCTTCCCAAAACACCTCCAGGAGCAACCCCTCGGAATAGTGTCCCTATGGCAGTGGATGGCCCAAATTGCGGCCCAAATTCCACCCCAAATAAGTCAGAGAAATGCAAATGCCATGACTTCACTCATAGGTGATAGTGAGGGTGGGAATGGGGGAAATACCTTTAAGACAGTAAGAATAAAGTATAAGTTAATGGAACAAAAAAGGGGAGGTGAGGGCCGGAGTGATAGCACATCGGGTAGGGCATTTGCCTTGCAAGTGGCAGACCCAGGTTCGATCCCAAGCATCACATATGGTCCCCCAAGCACCACCAGGAGTAATTCCTGAGTGCATAGCCAGGAGTAATCCTGAGCATTGCTGGGTGTGACCCAAAAAAGAAAAAAAAAAGGGGGGAGGTGAATGTGGGTAAATTGGGTAAAAGGGATCAATTATATGGTGATAGAAATGAGTTTTGATGGAGATTGTGGAGTTGTGCACACAGATGTTGAGTTATGATGCTGTACTTAGGTAATCTTTTATTTTCATTTTATTCAATCACCAAGCAATAGTTACAAGGCTATGATTGGGTTTAAGTTACACACTGCTCCAAGACCCATCCACCCACCAGTGCACACTTCCCATCACCAATCTGAGCCTTTACCCTATGTTGCAGGACACCTGAGAGCCTCTGAATCTGCCCTGGATTGCCTCCTGCAGGTCACTTCGTAGATAGGGGTAGTTTAAATGTGGCAGTTTATCTGACCATGTATTCTGTACTGGCTGGTATAAATATTCTCTCATGCTACCACAATCATCGTGGGACTAGCTAGATCTTACCAGCATATTTGCCTGGCCATGTTGGATCTCTAAGAAATTAGACCAGAGAGAAATGCTGCTTGCCTCCAAGCAAGCAAGCACGGCTCCCTGATAACTCAAAGGCAACTAAAATACAAAACTTCCGTGAAGTAAAGACTCTTATGAAGGCTTGAAGAAATATATAACTGGCATTAGTATAGTCTTTGTTACAGAGGCATGCTATCTCAGAAACCCCCTTCTCTACCCTATAAAGGCATTTCCTAGGCAGATCTTGGATCAAGACATTAGCATTTAAAAGGGCCTAGGCACTGGTGGCACTCCACAAGAAGAAAACAGCCAACCCCATCAAAAAATGGGGAGAAGAAATGAACAGAAGCTTCCAAAAAAGAAGAAATTCGAATGGCCAAAAGGCATATGAAAAAGTGCTCTTCATCTTTAATCATCAGGGAGATGCAAATCAAAACAACAATGAGGTACCATCTCACACCACAGAGACTGGCACACATCCAAAACAGCAAGAACAACCGGTGCTGGCGTGGATGTGGGGAAAAAGGGACTCTCATCCACTGCTGGTGGGAGTGCCGACTGGTCCAGCCCTTTGGAAAACAATATGGGCATTCCTCCGAAAGCTAGATATTGAGCTCCCATTTGATCCAGCAATAGCACTCCTGGGAATATACCCGAGAGACCGAAAAACACATAGCAGAAACACTATCTGTACTTCTTTATTCATCTCTGCACTATTCGTATAGCTAGAATCTGGAAACAACCTAAATGCCCGAGAACAGAGGACTGGCTAAAGAAACTGTGGTTCATCTACACTATGGAATACTATGCGGCTGTGAGAAAGGATGAAATTATGAAATTTACCTGCAAATGGATGGACATGGAGTCTATCATGCTGAGTGAAATTAGACAGAAGGAAAAGGACAGATATAGAATGACTGCATTCATTAATAGGATATAGATACCAGTGTTTTACTAAATGTGGGAAATGGTAATGGCAGATTAAAACTCACCACTGAATATACACAAAGAGACTTAAGTGATAAACTCTAAATATCTGCAGAGCTAGCCACAATGTGTAAGATAAGAGGGAGAGAGATGCAGAGAGAGATAGAGAGAGAAAGAGAGGAAACTGGGGTACCTGCTATTACGGCGGGTGGGGGGGGAGGGGAGGGGTACATTGGTGGTGGAAATGGGGCACTGGTGGAGGGATGGGTGCTGGGATACTGTATTACCAAGAACCAATTATGAACACCTTTGTAATTGTATGTTTCACGGTGGTATAATAAAAAAATTAAAAATAAAATAAAAAATAAAAGGGCCTAGGTACATATTCAAAAGAGCAAGAACAACAAGTGCAGGCGTGGATGTGGGGATAAGGGGACACTCAACCATTGTTGGTGGGAATGCCGGCTGGTACAGCCTTTCTGGAAAACAATATGGACATTCCTCCAAAGACTAGAAATTGAACTCCTATTTTACCCAGCCACACCACTCCTGGGAATATACTCTGGGAAGCCAAAATACGCAGCGGAAATACCATCCCTACTTTTATGTTCATAGCAGCATTATTCACAATAGCCAGAATCTGGAAACAACCAGAGTGCCCTAGAATCTATGACTGGATAAAGAAGCTTTGGTACCTCTACACAATGGAATACTATGCAGCTGTTAGGAAAAATGAAGTTATAAAATTTGCCTATAAGTGGATCTACATGGAGAAGATTATGTTGAATGAAATTAGCCAGAAGGATAGAGACAGATACAGAATAACTGCATTTATTTGCATGACATAAATATATATGTACATATTATTATACCAATATCAAAGGTTGTCGGGGCTCCGGGTCCCCAACAGTGCCGGGAAGCGAGTTCCCTTCTACCTCCGAGCCGGCAAGAAATGGATGAAAACTCAGAAATCCGATGCAGTTTTAAAAGGCTTTGCTTATCACAGGTTCAGGCATACAAATCAGCAAAAATGAAAAGCCCGATGCATAGGATTCCAGGCTAGAACCCCAGCCACATGTAGGCCAAGATGGCGGCCACCACGTGTAAAGGCTTTGTAAAAGGGGAAGACAAGACTTCCAAAAAGGGTGAGCGCCACAAAGAGAGAGAGCCCACAAAGAAGCGGCAAGAGAGGAAACCAGCTAGTTTATACCCCTGTAACTCAGACCTTCCTCCCACTGTTATGGAAAGCAGGGAGAGTCAAATGCCCTTAGGTAATCCCTCCCTGCACATCACCTAGGCCCTTTAGTATGCTAATGTTTTGAGCCAAGATCTGCCTGGAAATGCCTTTATAGGGTAGAGAAGGGGGTTTCTGAGATGGCATGTCTCTGTACCAAAGACTAATACTAATGCCAGTTAAATATTTCTCCAAGCCTTCACAAGTCTCTTCTACTTCATTGTAGTTTTGTATTTTAGTTGCCTTTGAGTATATCAGGGAGCCATGCTTGTTTGCTTGGAAGCAAACAGCATTTCTCTCTGGTCTAATTACCCAGGGGTCCTGCGTGGCCAGGCTAATATGCTGGTAAGATCTAGCTAGTCCCACGATGATTGTGGTAGCATGAGAGAATATTTAGATGAGCTAGTATAGCATACATGGTCAGATAAACTGCCACATTTAGACTACCCCCTTATCTAGGAAGTGATTTGCAGGAGGCAATCCAGAGCAGATGCAGCGGCCCTTAGGAGTCCTGCAACAGAAGGTCAAGTGAAACATGACCTTGTAACAGGATGTCTTGTCAAAGGTAGAAAATATCACAAACATCTGGGAGTCCGAGGCTAGGTAAGACAGAAAATGGAACAGTGTGCTAACAATTTCGAGGGTACTAATACCAACCTAGAACTGAGCATTAAATACAGGCAAAAAGATACACATGACAACCCTTTAATGTATGTTCTGTAATCCACAGTCTGGAAGGGAAGGAAAAGAGAAAGAGAGAGAAAGGGAAAGAAATAAAGAACCTGCCATGGAGGCGGGCTGGAGGAGGGGGAGGGAACCGGGTAGTTGGTGGTAGGAGATGGGCACTCGTGAATGGATGGATGCTGAAACACTGTATGACCTAAACCCAAATATGAACTGTTTAATTTTATATCTTTGTAATTGTATATCTCACAGTGGTATAATAAAATACTTTAAAAATAAAAAATAAAAGGGCCTAGGTGAGGTGCTGGGAGAAATTTCCTGAGGGCATTTTGCCCTGCCTTCTTCCCATAATAGTGGGAGGTCTGAGTTGTAGGGGGATAAAACTAGCCTGCTTCCTCTCTTGCTCTCTCTTTTGGGCCTCTTTGGGGCTCTCACTCTTCTTGGATTGCTCTTCCCCTTTCTTCTGAGTCTTGTCTTTTGTTTCCTCTCTACAGGGCCTTAACACATGGTGGCTGCCATCTTGGCCTACATGTGACTGGGGTCCTAGCCGAGAATCCTAAGCACAGGGTTTTTCCTATTGCTAATTTGTATGCCTGAACCTGTGATAAGTAAACCATTTTAAAACCTGCCTATTCCTGAGTTTTCATCCATTCCCCCATCAGCTTCAAAACTAGAAGGTAACTCACTTCCCGGTATTGTTGGGGGACCCCAGCAGCTCCCCGACATCCCTACTGTCACACTTACACACTCCACACACCCAGCTCTTCTCTGTGGCAAGCAGCTTCCTTTTCTCTCTCTCTCTCTCCTGTTTGACATCATGGTTTGCATGGGCTCATCATGGAAGAGCTCATCATGCTTTTTCCTTTACCTACTTTCAACATACTGTTATAAAGAGTGATAGTTTACCACTATTTTTGTCATAGTGTTCCCTTCCCTATCCTAACTAACTGTCTTTTCAGCCAGCACTAGAAGCAGGTTTCCAATAGTAGACCAAACCTCCTGACTCTTGTTTCTACTATCCTTGGGTATTGGATTCATACTACGTTTTTTTTTTAGTTTTATAAAGGCTTGTATTTTCTTTTTATAAGTATTTTATTATACCACCGTGAGATATACAAATAAAAAGATATACAATTAAAAAGTTCATATTTGGGTTTTGGTCATACATTATTCCAGCACCCGTCCTTCCACCAGTGCCCATCTCCCACCACCAACGTCCCGGTTCCCTCCCCCTTCCCCAGCCCACCTCCATGGCAGGTTCTTTTTTTCTTTCCCTTTCTCTCTCTTTCTCCTTTCCTTCCCTTCCAGACTATGGATTACAGAACATACATTAAAAGGTTGCCATGTGTATCCTTCTGCCTCTATTTAATGCTCAGTTCTAGGTTGGCATTAGTACCCTCGACAATTCCATTTTCTGTCTTACCTAACCTCTGACTCCCACACGTTTGTGATAATTTCCACCTTTGACAAGACCTCCTGATATATGTTTCACTTGACCTTGGATATTGGTATCATAATATGTACATATATATTTATGCCATGCAAATAAATGCAGTCATTCTATATCTGTATCTCTCCTTCTGGCTAATTTCGCTCAACATAATCTTCTCCATGTCCATCCATTTATAGGCAAATGTTATAACTTCATTTTTCCTAACAGCTGCATAGTATTCCATTGTGTAGATGTACCAAAAGCTTCTTTTGTCCAGTCATCAATTTTCGGGCACTCTGGTTACTTCCAGATTCTGGCTATTGTGAAGAATGCTGCTATGAACATAAAAGTAGGGATGGTGTTTCTGCTGCGTATTTTTGGTTTCCCAGACATACCACAAACAAGTGCAGTCATTCTATATCTGAACCCTTCTAGCTAACGTTTTAAACTGATGTGACTTCAATTGTTTAAGAATATCTGTGAGTGCAGTAAAAACACCATCTGCACCTTTATTTTCATAGCAGCACTAGTGAAAATAGCCAGAATCTGGAAACGACCAAGGTGCCCAAAATTGATGACTGGATAAAGAAACTGTGGTACACCTACACAATGGAATACTATGCAGCCGTTAGGAAAAAAATAAAGCATCGTAACTTCACATTTTTCCTAATAGCTGCATAGTATTCCATTTGGAAGGACATGGAGATGATCATGTTGAGTGAAATTAGCCAGAAGGAGAGAGAAAGATATAGAATGAATGCATTTATTTGCATGACATAAATATATATATACATATATATGTATATATATATATACATATTATGATACCAACATCCAAGGTCAGGCAAAACGTGGATCAGGAGGTTTGTCAAAGGTAAAAATTACCACAAACGTGTAGGAGCAGATGTTAGGTAAGACAGATATGGGAACAGTGTGCCAATAATTGTCGAAAAGTGCTATTACCACATAGAGCTTAGCATTAAATATAGGCAAAAGATACATATAATAACCTCTAAGTATATGTATTCACTATCACTATCACTATCTTCCCGCTTCATCATCTATTTGCTAGAGCGGGTACCAGTAATATCTCCATATGTCCTGTCTCATGCTAGTAGAGGCCCAAGGGCATCTGCTTGCTCCAGGAACATAAAGAGCCTCAAACCATTATTTTAGGTCATGGGAATGACCTAATATAAATGTTACTGGTATTTGGCATATCAAATACGACACGAACAGCTTGCCAGGCTTGCCATGCGCTTGGCATACTCTTGTCACCTGTAAATAAAGCATTTATTGATAAACCATGCGGCCGCTAGCAGCTGCTCGCCGGGCTGTGATAGTCTGGTCTGCTGGGTGGAGTTGTGACAAGAGGGAAGTCCAGTTGTGGAAAATGGCGGCCCCATGGAATAGGGGGGGTCGCCTGGCTTCTTGTGAGGCTCTGCTGGGGTGGTAGGCCAGGGCTAGAACCTGCCATGCCTCCTGAGGGCCTCATGAGCAGCTGGGCACAGGGAGAGCAAGAAGCAGCTCTGCCCCATGTCTGAGAGTCTCTGGTTCAGCATACCTGGGCCGGATTGAAAAAAAAAAACTGCTGCAGGGTCGGTGGCAATGTTCCAGGCTGTGATAGTCTGGTCTGCTGGGTGGAGTTGTGATGAGATCATCTGGCATTTGCCTTGTTCTTTCTGACTCACTTAACCCTCCAATTTGATCCAAGTGTTGGTATGCTGAACCAGAGACTCTCAGACATGGGGCAGAGCTGCAACTTGCTCTCCCTGTGCCCAGCTGCTCATGAGGTTCCCTGGAGGCATGGCGGGTTCTACTACCTGAGATTTAGTATGCTGAACCAGAGACTCTCAGACATGGGGCAGAGCTGCCACTTGCTCTCCCTGTGCCCAACCGCTCATGAGGCACCCGAGAGGTATGGCGGTTTCTAACCCTGGCCTGCCACCCCAGCAGAGCCTCACAACAAGCCATAAGTATATGTATTACAATCCACAATATGTAAGAGAAGGAAAAGAGAAAGAGAGAGAAAGAGAAAGAGAAAGAGAAAGAGAAAGAGAAAGAGAAAGAGAGAAAATAGATTAAGAACCTGCCATAGAGGCAGGCTAGGGAGGGGGAAGGGAATCGGGACATTGGTGGTGGGAAATAGGCACTGGTGGAGGAATGGGTGCTGGAACACTGTATGGCGGAAACCCAAACATGAACATTTTGTCATTGTGTATCTCATGGTGGTATAATAAAATTTATTTTAAAAAAAGTAACGCATTAAAGCAGAAAAAAAAGTAGACAATTAAAGACACAGAATCATGACAAATGTAGCAATAGCACCCAAGCTTCCATCTGGGAACAGCCAAGAAGAACAGAAAACAGTAAATATTATAAAAATCAAATAAATATATAAAAAGGAAAAATGAAGTTATGAAATTTGCCTACAAATGGATGGACACGGAGAGGTTCATGTTGAGTGAAATTAGCCAGAAGGAAAACGACAGATATAGAATGATGGCATTTATTTGCATGACATAGATATATATGATATCAATATCCAAGGTCAGGCAAAACATGGATCAGGAGGTCTCAAAGGTGAAAATTACACAAACGTGTGGGACTCAGAGGTTAGGTAAGACAGAGAAGGGAACAGAGTGCTAATAATTGTCGAAAAGTGCTAATGCCAACGTAAAACTACCATTAAATATAGGCAGTAAGATACACATGATGACCTTTAAATGTATCACTGTACCACTGTCTTCTCGTTGTTCATCGATTTGCTGGAGCAGGGACCAGTAACATCTCCATACATTCTGTCGCAAGCAAGGGTAGTTCAAGGGCATCTGCTTGCTCTAGGGACAGGAAGAGCGCCAAACCATATTTCAGGTCATGGAATTGAGGTCCATAATTGTTACTAGTTTTTGGCATAACAAATAAAACACGGGTAGCTTGCCAGGCTTTGCCATGTAGGTGGTATACTATCAGTAGAAAGCTCTCATCTGGAGCATTTACCAATGAAACTTATAGGGGAAGATCAGGTTTAAGCTTGGATGGAGCCCTGAGGAACTATGGAGTCTGAATGTTGACAATGACTGACTACATGATGTGTGGGTTGCTCAGGCTTCCCGTTAGGCTAATGGGATAACGGGCATCAGTTAGAATCTGCCCATAGCTGTATACAGTGCATAAATGTGAAAGATCATGGGAAGGACCTTATCCTACAATCAGTATTATCTAGAATGTCGCACGGCCGCTTCACAGTCACACACCAAGGGAGCTGCGTGTCTGGTGTGGGTGTGTCTATCTTCCGGGAAGCTGGCATGGAGGTGGGAGGAAAGGGCAGAGCCCAAATCTCCGCCTCCGAGTCCGGCCAGCGTTGTCCCTCCCCCCACAAGTGTGAGTGAACCCTTGGAGCAATGTTGGACTCCGCCAGGGCTGGCCGAGCCCCCTTACCATGAGGTCAGCTCCATGGATGTATGTATTGCAATCCACAATGTGTAAGAGAAGGAAGAGAGAGAGAAAAGAGAAAGAGATAATAAACTGGCCATAAAGGAAGTCTAGGGAAGGGTGGAGGGAATCGGGGACATTGGTGGTGGGAAATGGGCACTGGTGGAGGGGGGGGTGCTAGAACATTGTAAGACATAACCTAAATATTAAAATCTTTGTAATTGTATATCTCACGGCGGTATAATAAAATATTAAATTAAATTTTAAAAATCTGTGAATGGGAAGAAGTATTTTAAGCCATCCAAAAAAGTTGACCAACAGTAATCAATTCAAATTAGCCCCATGGAATCAATACTGGATCTCACAATGGGATCTCTCTGAGTACAGTTATAGCTCTGCATTAAAATCCTGATGCAGGCCAGAGTGATATTCCAGCGGTTAGGGCGTTTGCCTTGCACGCCAACCCAAGTTCAATCTCGAGCATCCCATATGGTTCCGTGAGCACCACCAGGCATAATTCCCTGAGTGCAAAGCCAGGAGTAACCCCTGAGCATTGCCAGGTGTGACCCAAAAAGCAAAAAAATCCTGATGGCCTTCTCAAAGTTCAGGCCTCCCACTGAGATAGTAACTCACTTGGAGGGAGGTTCTCCTAAGCCACTCTCTGATCACATTTGCAGAAAACTAAATCAAATAATGTTGAAGATGTTGAAGAGTAAAGGGAACCAGGGGACAATCATCCAAAAAATTAAAGTAAGGGTTTCAATTGCCTTTCCTGGAAAGAGGGGGTAGAAGGTTCTAGCTCTACTTGGATCTGAACAGGCCATTTACTCAGCCACTCAGCCATTAGTAAGTAAACCTCAGCCATTAGTAATGGAACAGATCTTTTCTACATACCCCTATGAGTCAGATGCTGTATCAGGAGCATGGCAGAAGGCAACATGCTAAATGAGCAACCTGCTCTCCTAGTCCTTCTGCCTGTTCAAATCTGGGTTGGAACAACAGCTCAGCGGGAAGGGCATTTGCCTTGCAAACACCCAACTAAGGTTCAATCTCTGTCATCAGATAGCGTTCCCAGAGCACCACCAGGAGTAATTCCTGCATACAGAGCTAGGAGTAACCTCTGAGCATCACCGGGTGTGACCCAAAAAACTCTCCCAAATAAAGGAGTAACCCTTTATTATTACCCTAATAAAGGAGTAATTACCTGTTGTGACCCCAAAACAAAATTGCTGCCAATTGTTGCCCTTTATTCAGTTAGTCCAGCAGCCCTAAAGATCCCAATCATTCAACAAGGGAAAGGCTTCCAAGCACCAGCAGAAAAGGCAGAATTTATATTTTGGTTTCCTCAAGACTAGTCATCCAAGAATTATTGGCTGATACCAAGGATTTCCTCAGACTCCCAGAGGCAGAGCGCTTCCCTCGGGAGGTGTCCTAACCTTGTTACCTTGTACGTTTGGGAGATCCAAGTCAGGGCTTCTAGGAGACCTTGCGTACATTTTTTCATATTTTAATATCATGTCAGGGCCAAGCAGCACATCCAGACAGGCTGGACAGTCAATGAGAAGCATACGTGTATGTCCCATCATGCACCACTGCCAGGCATATTCTCAGTCCCTCTTGTGGTCTTGAACAAAAGCTCCCCAAGGAAGCAGGAAGCGGGGATTTGGGCTCCTCCCCCATTCCTCCACCTCCATGTCTGCAGGTGTGGCTGCGAGCTCCCAGCCACCACAACCAACAGCCAGAAGAGAGGTACTCCAGGACCCAGAGCTGCGCTGGAGGCAACAATCTTAGACAATAATGGAAGTTAGGGCAGGGTTCTTCTCAGGATCTTTCACATTTGTACACTGTAATGATCATTCTAGTTGCAACAAACTTGGGAGATTATGGGGAATGGGGAACTACAATGTCACACTAGAACTCACTATTGAATATACACAGAGACATCATAAACCATTAATATCTGTAGGGGCAAGCCACAAAGTGTAAGAGGAGAGAGAAATAAAGGGATAGAGGCAGATAGAAAGAGAAAGAAAAGGTGCAATAGGAGCAGGCTGGGGTTGGGTGGCGGGGAGTGTTTGGATACTGGTGGTGGGAAATGGGCACTGGTGGAGGGCTGGGTGCTAAAACACTGTATGACAGAGCCCCAATTATGAACATCCTTGTAATTATATATCATAAAAATTAATGGGGGGAAAAGCTCCCCAAAGCAAAGGTTCATGAATTAAACAGCTCCACCACTCTGGTTAACCACATGGCGATGCCCTAGTTAAGGTTATTGTACCAAGAATGCCCTGGGCACTGGACTGTCTTCACTCTGGTCGGCCCTTGCTGATGAACTGCCAGGCAACCTGCCAAATCAATCTTCACAATGAAGATTCATGTCACCTCTAGCCCCTAGGTTGGTGAGAGAACACATGGGTCTGGCATGAAACCCGTATCCTTTACTCGCTGCCTTCCTACCCAGCTCCCGTGATTCTCCTAAATCTGATATACTGTTTTCCACACCCTCAGCTTTGCTCATTTTTCACTGCTTTGTTTTTCAGAGCCACCCCAACTCTGCTGGCCCTGAGGTGCATGCCTGATGACTTGGTGCTCATTGATTTGGTGCTCAGGGCTCACTAGAACCACAGCCAACAGCTGCCAGGGGATGCCAGGCACGTGCCCTAGAACTTGTGCTATCTGCTAGGCCCCCAAATGGTTAAATATCCTCTTGTTCACTCTAACTACCTTTCTCTTAGACCAGCTCAAAGGCTACCTTTTGTCTTGTGAATTCTACATAGCCCTTTGATGCTTTTAGAACTAGAAGTGCTTTCTAGACTCTTATTTGCTTTCCAGTAGAATGTGTCCTTTGAGGGTAAATTTTGGCTTTTTTTTTTTTTTTGAAAAATTTCCCTTCCCTTCAAGGCCTAGTAGAGGGCTTTAATAAATACTTGAGCACATTCATGGCAACTTCTATCGCAACTTCTATATTCTATCAGGAATTTGCTTCACCTTTTTAAGACATTGATCAGTGACCAATCTACTCCAAAATTATTAACACAAAGGTCTCAGTTATTACTCATCAATGTCTAATATAATATGTGCTGGTCTGGGCACAGTCAAGGGACGCTTGGGGATCTGAGTTGATGTTTTCTTCTGGGTTTTTCATTTGGGAGTCTTTCTCGGTGGTGTTCAGAAGCATTTTTCTGGCACTGGCTTAGGGGGACCGTGCAGGCCTCAGGGCATCCACATCCAGTACTGTGATCAGTCTTCTTAACTATTACACTTAGCCAAGATCAGGGGATTTTTTTACAGTTCTATAATTTCCTTCTCACCGCCACCCCCTGGCTTCCATCACTCTAGCCCCTACTCTAAACCACTCTAGCCTACCCAGGAGGTCTCACAGGACTTTCACTTCCAGCTTCTTGCCGCTCCCCTCCACTGTCCGCAGCCCTCACCCTTATTTTGTTAGGTCAAAGGAGATCACTCTTTCCGCATATGGCAGAGGACATGGCAAACCAGCGACTCAGGCCGGCCTGGCAATGAGGTAAACCCACTTTGAATTAACATAAGATCTGGGATACTGACGCAAGTTTCAACTAGGTCACAGTCATTTCAGTTCAGAACTTCTTTAATATCTACCGTTGTTGTCCCTGCTTTATCTAGGATCAGTTTTCATGGTTTACTGATTTTTACAAGAGGGAGAACAAGTGCCCAAATACTGCCCTAGATACTTGGAACAGGGAAGTTGAAATACACTCTCAATAACCTCTGGAGACACAGAGTTCAAATTTACAGATGAAAAGCTATGGTGAGCAAACATTTAGGTGCTTTGTCTAAAGACATACCAGGAGTGGCAGTGCTCTGGGCTTACTCCTAGGTGTGCTGGGAGGAGCTGTCCACGGTTGACCTGTTGCCAGGTGAGCTCCTTACCTCCTGTACTATTTCTTCCAGCCCATTGGTTTTCTCATGAAAAGTTACTAGTGAAACCATTCTATTCCCTTCATACAAAACCACTTCATCCTGCCGCCTTCCACTTCCAAACAGAGGAGCGCTAAACAAATGCCTATTTGATCGTCACTGCTCATCTTGCTTTCCTAAAAAGCATGCTGGTTTGAAACCAAGTATCAGAGCACCTCTTCACACACCAGTCCCCAAAATCACAACCCATTCGCCGCCCCACAAATCAAGACTCTTCCCAGAGTATGCTATGACTTGCACACTGTGAAAAAGTGAGGCATTTAGCAGGGTGAGATAATGATAGAACTCCCCAAATTTCACACAGTGGTCCAGCCTGACATCTCGGCTACCACCTAATGGGCCAAAACAGTCAGTGTGCAATCAAGCACAGGCCCAACAGATGCTAGAACCGCGCAGACACGTGAGGCCGGGCCCCTTTACGAACTGTAAGTCCGGTCAGTTATTCATTCAACAAACATTTATTGAGCACCAGCAACTGTGCCAGTGCCAAAGAATAGAATCGTCAACAGGGTAAAACAGCCTCCCTCCTAGGTGCGCCTAGCTTTAAATGATGTGGCGCCTCTGCTAGGATAACAATGGGAGGCAAAGAAGACGGTCCAAAGTGGCCTCTTAAGGCAAACTTTATACAAAACTTTAACTTAAGAAAGGCTGGCTCTAGGAGCCTTGCGCCAAGCAAGTGCAAGGTGATGTTCTCCTTGCCCACAACGTGGAGGCCTTACAGGGCCTTCTAGAGCAGTCGGTTGCGCTTGGGGGTCAAGGAGTCTGAGACTCCATCACCACAACAGGTTGAAGTGCGCTTCGGGTGCTCCCCACTGTCCAGGGTTGGGGCCACCTCTCCCACAGTGTCACTGGCACCCAGAGCATTCTCCCTGGGAGGCTACTTTTGGAAAGGTCAGTCCCAGGGCCGCCCAGGGAACTGGGCACTCCGAGGCACACACTAATGCTCTCCATGGCCCCGCTTAGGCCGTGCAGGTCGATAGCCTCATGGAAGGGTCGAAGATCGGTGTCACCCGAATTGCTGTTGGGATCCTGGCCAGGGGTCCCGGCAGCAGGAAGCTTCTGGGGCAGCCTGGGGGCGCAGGGCGATGTCAGCGGCGCCGGGGTCCCTTGCCACACAGGAAACTGATGAGATCTTCGCGGTGGATGATGCTGCGGCCCTTCTTGGCCCACTCCAGCAAATCTCTGCTGCAGCCGCTGGCGGCCAACCTGGACGCCGAGGTCGAAACTTCGCTGGTGGGCGTCGCCACTCTCCTTATACAGGCTGGTCACGGCCAATGCCGCGTGCTGGAAAGGGTCCCACATGGACAGTTCAGGCTGGGCGCCCCCCAGCATCCTGGTAGAGTTGGGCTACGGCGATGGCCGAGAGCTGGAAGAGGTGCCAGAGCTTCTGCTGCTCGCCCTGGAGCCCGCTCGCGTTGGCGTTGGCCGCTCCCGCCTCCTGCAGCTCCGGGGCCAGCGACTCCCCCTGCTCGGCCTCGGCCAGGCACTGGCGCTCCCACTTGCTTAACCACGGCTGGTCCACCTCAGCCTCGGCCTCGGCCTGCGGCTCCGCCATCCCCGGCGCCTCCCCCGCTGGCTCTCTGCTCGCAGCTCACCTGGTCCGCGTGCGCCCGGCGGCTGCTCAAGCAGGCGGCCCGGCCTGTAGGGCAACGGCTCAGGCGCGCGCCGCCCGCCGCCCGCGTGCACGCCCTGCCCCGCCCCGCCCCGCCCTGCCCCGGGCCGCGCAGATCGCCTGCCAGCCCGAGCCGCCCGCTGCCCGCGGCGCCTCTTCGGTGCCACTTCCTGCCCTGGCCCTCAAACCCCACCCCGCCCCAGTCCCTGGCGGCGCCGCGGCCTTGCCGCCGGCGCAGCACGGAGCCCAGCTGTGGCCGCCCTGCAAGCCGCCGCGCTGGCCTAGCGCCGGGCCTCCTTTTCACACATTTGGGGAGCCCCAGTGGCCCCTGCGGCGGAGCCTAAGGGATTTTGACAGTCTGCTCTTTCAGAGAAGATTCTGGGTCCACTTCGTGGGACCGATCGGATCCCGGGCGACGTTCTGGGAAAAAGGTCCCGGCGCGGAGGGCGGGGGAGGGGGCATGTCCTGCTCAGAGGGGGCAAGCTGGACCCCCGTGGCCCTGCCCTCCCCAGTGGAGATGTCCAGGGAAAAGTGTCCTCGGGAGTACCCAAGTGGCAGCAGTTCTCCCCCGCTGCACACCCAAAACCCGCAACCCCCACCCTTGTAGGGCCTCAGTTGACTCCTAGTGCCTAAGGGAGGCAGTTGGCACTGCCAGTCGTGATTTCGAACTTCCCCGCACGCCCCAAACAGTCCCCCTCTGGGCCGTTGCCTACTTAAACAATTAGGAGCATATGAGCAGGCCATGTATTGATCCTCGCTGCTTAGCCTACCCCCGCCCCGCATCCATGCATGGTGTTTTGGCATCACTAAAAAGAGTAGAGTTTGGGACGTTTCCTGTTAGGGTCTACTTTCAACTACTGAAGGGCAAAAGAAAACAGGAAAATGAAAGCCCAAGTACAAGCATTTCTGCTCCAGTGTCAAATTAAGCACCTTTTTTTTTTTGGGGGGGAAGCAGTATTTCCCTAATCTCCAACACCTTAAAATTCTAGCTAGTTAAAACATCACAATAAGAACAAATATCACAATATTACTACTGCAGTCTTTTCTCGAGTTCAACAAGCCCCTAGTCACTCAGCACTTGTTCAGTAGAACCTATTAGAGCAAATTGTGTTGAGAAAAATTACCCTGAGCTAAGAATATTTTTTAAATGGGAGAGACTAACGTGATACATTCATTAATGGAGCGGGGCTGGGTGGGGGAGTTCGGGAAGTAGCGGTTTTGTTGTAGCCTGTCTGCCAAGTCTCCAGAAAGCTTTGCGGATAAAAAAGATGAAACAAATCAAAATCTGTTCAATAATTGGCAGGTAGGAAAATTAGTGTCTCAACTAAAATGCTGTAATCACCCAGAGTTATCATCTTCCTGAAAAGACATACCTGTTTCTAAGTTAAATAAGAAAGAGGAAGGAGGAGAAGACGAAATTGTGCCATTCCCACAAACTGGGCTTCTTCACGATTCATTAAACCCTTTTTCTATACGTGTAATTGGACCCTACTCATTTACATAAACGAGGGATGAGGCAAAAGACCTAAGATCAACCCAAAATGAGAGATAACGTTTCTTGTTCTCTAAGGGGGAAATGACGGTAGAAGAAAACCTCAAGAAGGCAGTCACCACTGCTAAGCAGCCCTGAAATAATTCATGGCCAAGGAGTGAGTATATTGGCTTTGCCACTTCTTCCAGCCTTGCCCTGCATACAGTGCCCTATAGTGATTATCAGACATACATGTTTTTATTTTTTCTCAGTACAAACCCTGGACTTAAATGACTGAAAATAGGAAACCACACCCCTACCCCACTTTGATTGGGTTCAAAACCAAGAAGAAAGACTGCACTGTCTTTGAATGAGCACAAACCTCTGGGCTCGAGATGTCTGGCTGGTATCCTCCATTCAGTTGGTTTCAGCACCTGATTAATTAGTTAATTAGTACTTAAAGCTGACTAGCTCCAGTCGGCTATTTTCATGCCCTGCATGGTGAAATCTTGAATCCCGCATTGAAATTTGTGTCGCACACTCTAATTATTATCACCCCACTACTTTTAAAGCCACTGCACCAAATTATTATAGAGCCCGACAACTGTGTGGAATATGCTCTTCTTAAGAAATAATAGTAGACAATATTTTTCACTGTTGCCCTTTACACATTTAAATAAAACAATTGGGTGAGGAAATTCTCATTCAATTAGCCTTTAATTCCTTCCATAGGAAAAAATTGTTTTACATGGGAGGATTGTTTAATAAAACAACACACACCAATGATTTTTATCATTTTACCAATTCCTCCCATGGCAAAATATGCATTCATAGGATATCATATATGAGATTAGTTTTGTTCCTACACACGTTGAATAATATTTGGAATAAAACAATTTATAGAAAAACAAAACCAAGATCATTAAAACAAAGGAAATTATTTGGGAGCTTTTGTCTTATGCACATTTTGATATTTTTTAAATATGACCTTCTTTAGAAATGTTTTTTGTGAGAAAAATATTCTTCATCAACCCCCCTAATTCTTCCATAAATATTATAAATTTGATGTCATAACTAAGGTTAAATGCAAGTTAGAGGGAAATGACTTTTCTAATCTTTTTAGGCCATAGCCTAACTTGGCCTTTTCCCTGTGCTCCATTACCAAAAAGTTCCCCAGCATCCCAATGATTTTCATTACTCTTGGGAGCTATTTTCACCTGAAACAATCCTTATATATCAGTAGAGGTTTTCCTGTAATTGTACGAGCTAAATAGGACACAAAACTGGATACACACGCACACAGATCTGTAAATGGGTCTGGCTGAAAGCAAAAGTAAACACCAATCTTAGGAAATGAAAGAAGTTAAAAGATAAGTGTTAAGGACCTTATTCTTTTTTGGAGAATAAAACAAGATTTAGTAGCTTTCCACTTAATTTAAATGAAAAGAATCAGTACCTTACATATTGCAGTGATAATGTAATGGGGAATGAAAACAAAAAGTCTTTGTACAAATGACACCTCCTATAGTTGTTGTGAAGAAACTTTTCCCTTGGTATCTGCTAACAAATTCTAATTAATGCTGCACATTCCTTTACTGAAATCATTTAATGCGTAACAAGGGGGTAAAAAGAAATGCTGAATGCTCGGTGATTGCCCTGTTAGAATTATGGGAGTGAAAGCCTGGGGCCCCAAACTTACTGTCTATTAAAGCCAAGCTTTGAAAAAAGAAATGCAACCTACAAAAGCTGTCAATCTCCCCTTGCCCCTAAAGCCTGGGTTCACATGGATTCAAGTGACAGCCCTCCTCCCCCATGCACAATACATCAATCTGTCTCTCCCACAAGCACCCACAGCCCATTGTGCTGGCCGCAGGTGCCTATTATGGCACCCATGGCTGCCTCCCACAGCTCCGCCCCTGAGAAACAGGAACTGCAGACAATGGAGCACTGTGGGAAGACAGAGGTGGGTGTTGGGAGGGATAACAGACAGATGGTAAAGGCTATACCGGAGTAAGGTAGTTTCAAAACAAATGTCAGACATTCAAAATTATTGCTTTCACGTGTCTCCCCTTTTAAATTGCCTTTGCTTCAATCACCATCTGCCATAATTATAAAAACACTTACCTGTTATGATGAATCTGCACTGCGTTTGGGGCAGTGGTGGAGGAGACAAACTTTGGTACCCAACTCCTATTCATCCTACAGGTTTTCAAGGTCAGAGACAGAAGACCTGCAGTTAAATCCATACCAGGAGACTCTATGGGAGGGGAAAAGGGGCGTATTTCTAATGACTTTTTGTGAAGTGTGTAATTTTCCTTCCATCTTAGTTTGGGAGTCCTTAATGGGACAAAGGTTATAAATGTGAGTGACTTTTCAGTAGGTAATGCATTGGTGAAACCCAAGTACTATACAGAGGTCTCACAAATAACCTACATGAGAAGTGGAAATTCTTAAGCCATTTCTTTCCGGTAAGGAGTCATATAGAAGAGATAGGTTTAATAATAAAATACCTATGGGTTCTGATCCAGCCTATTTCCTCTTCCCGAACTCAATAAAATTAAGGAAAATAGTGAAAGTGGAAAAATATATTACTCAGTACTCTTGACACTGAGTGCCATTATCAGAACAACATTTCAAACATTTCTGAAAATGTTACTTGTCTGCAGCGCTTTTAGTTTTCTGAGATATGGACTAACTAAGAAGCAATAAGTGGAAGAATTAAAAGACATGGCCCAAACACTTATTTTACAGTCCAAGTAATCTGATTTAGTTGCTTTTGTCATCACATTCTCGTCTCAACCTTTTTTTCCTGTTACTAAGATAACTTGTCTTACATTAAAATCAAGCCCACAATACTTCATCATGTCTACTACCTGTCTCAAACAAAAAGCAGTCAAGAAAAATCTGGCATGATTTCTGAGTCATGGTCAGGAAGACAAGTGACTTGTTGGAATGAAGGTGTCCCAAAAATAATGCCAGGGACGAAAGCCAGCCACTTTTCCTCAAGCAAACAACAGAGTCTTGGTTGGCTGTCAAAAAGGACAAACTAGGCTTTAACTAGGAACTGTCAGGGATCCAAGTGAGCTCCTGGCCAGGGAGAGCTTAATTAGCTGAGTGGGTTTGGGTTTTTGAATTACACAGGAACAATGAGCACTATACTATGAAAGTATACACAGGTCTCATGCAGCCTTTCTCAATTAGGGGCCATATGGCCCTCCTGTGGTCCCCCAGGATATTGCAAGGAAACCCAGAAAGGAATCCAGGTCAGAAGGGGGCCATGGTTGGAAAAGGGTTAAGAAACATTTGTGGAATGTACTGACTGAAAAAGTCCACTCTTCTGTCAAATGTGTGTGCAAGACTTCTGCACTGATGTCTATTTTAAACTTTTAAATGTCTTTTAATAGGACCTTTGGCCTACTGTAGTTGACGTAGCATGGTGACAATAGTGTTAACGTTTATGCTCTGAAGTGAATATTTACTTCCCCATCGTTTCATCACCAAAATTCCCAAGACCACCACCCACCACTACACTGATGTCACCTAGAGTCCTCTTGAACCTTCCCACTCACAGTCCCTCCCTGCACTGATTGGTAATCTCAGTTCTGTAGCCAGAGCCCAGAGAGATATAGTGCAGGGTGACATTAAGGCATTTGCCCTGTGCATGGCTTACCCAGTTCCATCCCCAGTACTGCAAATGGACTCCTGAATACAGAGCCAGGAATAGCCTCTGAGCACTTTTGAGTGTGGACCAACCGCCTCCCCTCCCCAAACCAAAATCATCCAGTTCTGTGGTTGAAGACGAGGACATTTTTGTGTTCTTGTGTAACCTTTCTGAGATTCAAATCTATCACCAAACACCAAACACAAATATGGTGGCACTTAAAAAATAAAAATAGTAGTATCACACTGTCACTTCTTCCTGTTCATCATCGATTTGCTCGTACGAGCACCAGTAACATCTCCATATGTCCTGTCTCATGCTAGTAGAGCCCAAGGGCATCTGCTTGCTCCAGGAACATAAAGAGCCTCAAACCATTCCATCAGTTCATGGGAATCAGGTCTATAATTGTCACTGGTATTTGGCTATCAAATACGACACAGGCAGCTTGCCAGGCTCTGACGTGTAGGTGGCATACTCTTGTAGTCACCTCTAATTACAGCATTTATTGATGAACCACATGGCCTCAAGCAGCCGTGCAAGCCAGGCTGTAATAGGCTCTTCTGCTGGGTGGAGTGTTGATGAGAGGGAAGTCCGGCTGTGGAAAATGGCGGCCCTCATGAAGTGGGGAGTAGTCTGGCTTGTTGCGAGGCTCTGATGGGGTTGGGGCCAGGACTAGAACCCGCCATCCCTCCTGGGTGCCTCGTGAGCAGCTGGGCACAGGGAGAGCTGGTAGCAGCTCTGCTCCATGTCTGTGAGTCTCTAAAAATAGTAGTATATTGCCAAGGAACGTCACTGGGGTCCCTGACAGTGCCGGGAAGCAAGTTCCCTTCTACCTCGAGCCGGCGGGAATGAAGGAAGACTCCAGGAATCTGATACAGTTTTTTTTTTTATTTTTTTTTTTGCTTTTTGGGCCACACCCGGCAATGCTCAGGGGTTTCTCCTGGCTCTGCACTCAGGAATTACTCCTGGCGGTGCTCGGAGGACCATATGGGATGCCGGGATCGAACCCTGGCCGGCATGGGCCGGCGCGCTGCAAGGCAAATGCCCTACCCGCTGGGCTATCGCCTCCAGCCCCGAATCTGATACAGTTTTAAAAGGCTTTACTTATCACAGGTTTAGGCATACAAGTCAGCAATAGAAAAACCCCTGTGCTTAGGATTCCCGGCTAGCCCCAGCCACGTGTAGGCCAAGATGGTGGCCACCACGTGTTAAGGTCCTGTAAAGAGGAGACAAAGACAAGACTCCCAAGAAGAGTGCAAGCCCCAAAAGAGAGCCCAAAAGAGAGAGAGCCGAGAGAGGAAGCAGCCTAGTTTTATACCCCTGCAACTTAGGCCTCCCACTATTATGGGAAGCAGGAAGGGTCAAATGCCCTCAGGTAATTTCTCCCAGCACCTCACGTAGGCCCTTTTAGATGCTAATGTTTTGAGCCAAGATCTGCCTGGAAAAGCTTTTATAGGGTAGAGAAGGGGGGCTTCTGAGATGGCATGTCTCTGTACCAAAGACTATAATAATGCCAGTTAAATATTTCTCCAAGCCTTCACAAGAGTCTCATCTACTTCACGGTAGTTTTGTATTTTAGTTGCCTTTGAATTATCAGGGAGCCATGCTTGCTTGCTTGAAGGCAAACAACATTTCTCTCTGGGCTAATTACTTAGAGATCCAACGTGGCCAGGCAAATATGCTGGTAAGATGTAGCTAGTCCCATGATGATTGTGGTAGCATGAGAGAATATTTATACCAGCCAGTACAGAATACATGGTCAGATAAACTGCCACATTTAAACTACCCCCTATCTACAAAGTGACCTGAAGGAGGCAATCCAGGGCAGATGCAGAGGCTTTTAGGTTTTTAGATGTCCTGCAACAGTATATCACACATAAATTTTCAGTCTGAGAGATCCACAGAAATCAGCACATATCAGAACATTAAGAGCTACTAGGAAAAGGGACTGGAACAATAGTACAGCAGGTAGGGTGCTTGCCTTGTGCACAGCTGGCCCAGGTTTGATTTATGGACATCCCATGTGGTCCCTGAGCACCACTAGGAGTAATTCCTAGTGGTACTCAGGAGTCAGGAGTAAGCCCTGAGCACTGCCAAGTATGCCCCCACAAAAAAGAGCTACTACAACATATGAATGTTTTTACATATGAATAGTTTTGAATCATATTTGATATTTCTAAGTATTAAACTATGGGAAGACATTTCATCCTAATACCTAGTAAGTAAAGTGCTCAAGCCATTTGGAGGCAACTGATTTCCACTAAAACTGATGGGATGAGAATTGCATTTCAAATACTTGGGAATTTAGTGTAACTAATCCCAATTATCTCTTTCAATAGGAGCCAGGGAAAATAGGAACAAGGAAATTACAGAGAAGACAGAAATACAACATTTGTTTGAGATGACTACGTGGGAAAACTTTTAAAATATTTACTGGTATGTCGGGAGCTCCGCTGGGGTCCCCAACAGTGCCGGGAAGCGAAGTTCCCTTCTACCTCCGAAGCCTGCGAGGAATGGATGAAAATTCAGGAATCCGATGCAGTTTTAAAAGGGTTTACTTATCACAGGTTCAGGCATACAAATCAGCAAAAGGAAAAGCCCGGTGCTTAGGATTCCCAACTAGAACCCCAGCCACGTAGGCCAAGATGGCGGCCACCACGTGTAAAGGCCCTGTAAAGAGGAGACAAAGACAAGACTCCCAAGAAGGGTGCCAGCTCACAAAGAGAGAGCCCAAAAAGAGCCTTGTGAGAGAGGAAGCAGGCTAGTATTATAACCCTGCAACTCAGACCTCCCTCCCACTGTTATGGAAAGCAGGGAGGTTCAAATGCCCTCAGGTAATCTCTCTCAGCACCTCACCTAGGCCCTCAAAACAGATGCTAATGTTTTGAGCAAGATCCACCAGGAAAAATCTCCACAGGGTAAAGAAAGGGGCTCTTAGAGGAGTCCCAACAACTCCCCTGATTAGTTTACTAATAAAAATTGAAAAGGTATGAAATATTTAGTAACGTACAGAAAATTAAGATAAGAAAAAACAATTCCAATTACAAAATGACAATACATGTTATTTTAGGATCCTAACTTGTTTTTGGACCCAAAGCAAAGTTCATGACAAAGTGTTTCTAGCTGTCTGATTATAACGGACTATAGTTTGCACTGTCCATAATTTGTGAGAGTCCATTTGCTATATTTTATGTAAAGTCGGGTGTCTGGAACAAAGTCTGTGGGGCTACTTCTGGAACAGCAATAGCGGTGATCATATGAGTATGAGTCTCTGGAGAGCAGCGATCAGGAACTCGTTGAATTGTCAGGAACACTGGTTCGGGTCTCAGGAACACTGGAACAAATATCTCAAACTCTGGAACAGGAGTCTTGAGTCCTGGAACAGGTGTCCGGAACATCGGTGTGAGCGCCTTGCAGGGCTTCTTCAGCAAGTGGACACTGGCACTGGTAACTGTACCTGTAGCTTAATTTTAGGCGAGACAAAAACATTTTTTGAGATTAATCACAAATAGAGATTTTAACGCTTGACAGGGATCCAAGTCTGGGATGGAGAGAAGAACATAAAGCTCCAACACGGGTGGAGCAGGGAAATACTTAAGAGAATTGATGATTTTAAAATTGATAAATCTAGTGGATCAGCAGTGGAGCTGATGAATTTAATAGAGGTTTGTAGTGGTCAGAAATTGAGAAGGTAGTAGTTGAGACATAACATAGACACAACATTAATCACAAACATAATGGTGGTCACCACATGCACACACACACGCACACACATTTGATCGATCAATATCTTACAGCTGTATGTATGACCCATCTAGGGTGATAAATGGTAATGAATCAAGCGCTTCATGAATATAAAGCCGGCAAATGATGGTTAGAAAGTGTCTTTTTCCTGTGAATAGAGCATTGGGAAAATTATTTTTGCAAATTATTAAAATTTTTGAGCACTGTTTAGGAGTCTCGAGTATTGAGCACTGTAGCACAAGTTTACTGCATTCCAATATCTTAACCTGTGAACAGAATCATTAGAAAAACAATTTTTCATTGATTTAGCAAACATTTTTGTAATGAGCACTGCGATCAGAGTCCAAAGCCTCGAGCATCATAGAAGGAATCTGCAGCATCCAAGTTGTTTTTCTGCAAATACCTGTGAGCAAAACATTAAAAAAGGAAACTCTAACATTAATCCTTGAAACATTTTGACACTGAGCACTATGCTCGGAATCCACCCATTTTTTTTTTTAAAGAAAGAAATCATTTAGGCTGTAAGGCAAGATATTAGACATGAACCATGATCAGAGACTGCAAAACAAGATCATTATTAAAATGAACCAATCCAGGAAGTTTAAACAGCAACTTGCAATTTAAAATTTAAGGCTTTATATTGAAAGATTTAGTTGTTTTCTGATTCCTGGAGAATTCTAGTCTTAACAAGTCGCAGAGGAACCCAGAGTTTCTTGGCAGGGTTATCATCTGTAAAAATGAAAGCATAACCTCTTCCCCAAATGAGGAGGTGACCTGAAATCCATTTATCATCAATTTTCACCCAGATAGGTGAGTTGACTGTTTTTTGAGTTTGCCTATCTTCTTGAAAGTGACGTTCAGGAGTGGTATAGGGATCTCCTTGAGGTATATTTAAGAAATTTAAGCTGAATAATGTTAAAGATAAAGAATCCATTGGAGGCATACTTGTTTTTCGTTGCTCTAATAACTGAGTTTTAAGCGTTCTGTGGGCACGTTCAACAATTCCCTTGTCCTTGTGGATTACATGGAATTCCTGTAATATGTTTGATCTGCCATTCCTCGCAAAAGGATTTGAAGGTTTTGCTGGTGTAAGCAGGACTGTTATCTGTTTTTGTGGTATGGGGAAGACCTATGACGGAGAAGCACTGGAGTAAAAATGAACAAACAGATTTAGCTCTTTCAGAAGTCATAGGAACAGCCCATATGAACTGAGAATATGTATCAATGACCACATGAAGGGAAAGATTTGTTGGGAAATAAGTTAGTATGAGTTATATCCATCTGCCACAATTGGTTTGTCTGTAAACCTCGAGGATTTGCTCCTGCCACATGAGATGTATAATGTAAAGAAGCGCAGACAGTCGTGGACAATTTGTCTAGCTTGTCTCCATGGGATGCCATGGTGTACATGAAGGTGGCGGGCATTTATATGTGGAGTCTGGTGCTCTTCCTCAGCTGATTTAAATACTGGTGCTGCCAAGAGATCTGCTGCTTCATTTCCTCGAACCATCGGCCTGGGGAGTCGGCAGTGAGAACGGATGTGGGAAATGTATATAGGGAATGTTCTTTTTTGGAGGGAGATCTTGTAGTTTATGGAGTAGATCCTGAATTATAGAATTATGGGCATTTAAAGAAGCAGTGACAATTCCAGTAAATAAACCAACTACATATGCAGAATCACCACATTACATGGGCCAGATACAAGGGATAGTAAATGTATCAGGGTGGCGAAGTTCCACTTGTTGGGCAGATTTATAATTTGTATGCACAGTAGTTGTCAATGAAGGACCTGTAATTCCACCCCTTCCTGATGAGGAACCATCAATATAATACACTGGAGCATCAAGAATGGGAGAGGAGCGGACAATCGTGGAAATTACAAAAGGTGTCCTTTTCATAAATTCCCAGGTTTTTCCAGCTGGGTAATGATAAGATATTTCTCCTGAAAAATCTGCTAAAGCTCTCTGAAGGATTTCACTGAGTGGTAAAACAGGACAGAGTTTAAAATTTGAAAAGAAATTAGAAGAAGATTTGTAAAAGGATAAAGTAGTTTTCAAAAAAGGATAAAGTAGTTCTCACATAGGCCCTTTTTATATGCTAATGTTTTGAGCAAGATCCGCCAGGAAAAAATCTCCACAGGGTAGAGAAAGGGGCTCTTAGAGGAGTCCTGCAACACTGGTAGTTTATGAATTGTTTCTATAGCATCCAAATATTCATATTTCAAAGAAATCACTAGTCATACGGCTGATGTCTCAGAAGTGACCTTGATTTCAGTAATTAAAAAGATGCTGTTTGCTGCCATAAAAATTAGTTAACAGTACCCACTCAGCTGTGCTACACAGCCAAATTCTTTACTTCTAGATTGTTGCAGGACTCCTCTAAGGGCCGCTGCATCTGCTCTGAATTGCCGCCTGCAAATCACTTCGTAGATAAGGGGGTAGTCTAAATGTGGCAGTTTATCTGACCATGTATGCTGTACTAGCTGGTATAAATATTCTCCCAAGCTACCACAATCATCGTGGGACTAGCTAGATCTTACCAGCATATTAGCCTGGCCACGTAGGACCCCTCAGTAATTAGACCAGAGAGAAATGCTGTTTGCTTCCAAGCAAACAAGCATGGCTCCCTGATATACTCAAAGGCAACTAAAATACAAAACTACAATGAAGTAGAAGAGACTTGTGAAGGCTTGGAGAAATATTTAACTGGCATTAGTATTAGTCTTTGGTACAGAGACATGCCATCTCAGAAACCTCCTTCTCTACCCTATAAAGGCATTTCCAGGCAGATCTTGGCTCAAAACATTAGCATACTTAAGGGCCTAGGTGAGGTGCAGGGAGGGATTACCTAAGGGCATTTGACCCTCCCTGCTTTCCATAACAGTGGGAGGGAAGTCTGAGTTGCAGGGGTATAAAACTGGCTTGTTTCCTCTCTCTCGCTTCTTTGTGGGCTCACTCTCTTTGTGAGCGCTCACCCTTCTTGGGATTCTTGTCTTCTTCTCCTTTTACAGGGCCTTTACACGTGGTGGCCGCCATCTTGGCCTACACGTGGCTGGGGTTCTAGCCTGGAATCCTAAGCACCGGGCTTTTCCTTTTGCTGATTTGTATGCCTGAACCTGTGATAAGTAAACCCTTTTTAAAACTGCATCGGATTCCTGAGTTTTCATCCATTCCTCGCCAGCTTCGGAGGTAGAAGGGAACTTGCTTCCCGGCACTGTCGGGACCCCGGCAAAGCTCCCCGACACTAGATGTCCATAGAACTTGAGCCTACCCATCCTAAAATGAATATATGTGGTTTGTTACTAAAAAATTCGGCACTTTATTGTTAGACAAACCTATGTTCTAAACCTGAAACTGGAGCTGGAGACTGGTATTTTATTTATGTGTTTGTTTTGTTATCAAGCTATACCTAATAGTGTTCAGGGTTTACTCCTGCTTGTACACAATGTTGGGGATCCACTCTGGTCCCCAACAGTATTAGGGGATCAAGTTTCCTTTACCTCAAGGGCTAATGGACAAAATCCATGAGTCCAGCACATTTCCAAAATATTTTGCTTATGACAATTAAACAAAATCTACTACAGTCCAGGGCAAGAGGTTCCCCAAACCTATAGCTGCTGGTCATACCTCTCTGTGCTCAGATCCAGATGCCTCCCCACCAAAACGGACGCTTTTTTCCCAAAGTCACAGCTTTTTTCAAAGCCTTGTCACTTGTCACTTGTCTTTGTGTTGTTCATCGATTTGCTTGAGTGGGTGCCAGTAACATCTCCATTCATTGGGAATGAATGAGGTCCATTGTTTATACTGTTTTTGGCATATGAAATACATCACGGGTAGCTTGCCAGGCTCTGCCGTGGCTCTGGGTTCATCCCAGGGGGCCCAGTCTTTTTCTATGTCAGTAAATCAACCACCCAGGACCCACGGGGCAGAGCACTGGGTGGAAACAAGTCTGTCTCCTGTCTGCCACCTGCTGACACAGCTGGGCAAAGCAGTTACACCTGCAACACTTTGAGGGGCAGTACCTTACAAAATCAAAACGTGGGCTGCCTTGTGAGCCTGACTTTGAAAAATCAAAAATCAGGACTAGCAGGTGTTGCAGGACTCCTCTAAGAACCTCTGCATCTGCCCTGGATTGCCTCCTGCAGGTCACTTGTAGATAGGGGGTAGTCTAAATGCGGCAGCTTATCTGACCATGTATTCTGTACTGGCTGGTATAAATATTCTCTCATGCTACCACAATCATCATGGGACTAGCTACATCTTAGCAGCATATTTGCCTGGCCACGTTGGATCTCTAAGTAATTAGCCCAGAGAGAAATGCTGTTTGCCTCCAAGCAAGCATGGCTCCCTGATAACTCAAAGGCAGCTAAAATACTAAACACCGTGAAGTAGATAAGACTCTTGTCAAGGCTTGGAGAAATATTTAACTGGCAGTATTATAGTCTTTGGTACAGAGACATGCCATCTCAGAAGCCCCCTTCTCTACCCTATAAAAGCTTTTCCAGGAAGATCTTGGCTCAAAACATTAGCATATAAGAGGGCCTATGTGAGGTGCTGGGAGAAATTACCTGAGGGCATTTGACCCTTCCTGCTTCCCATAATAGTGGGAGGTCTAAGTTGCAAGGGTATAAAACCATCCTGCTTCCTCTCTCTCTTTGGACTCTCTTTTTTGGGGCTTGCAGTCTTCTTGGGAGTCTTTGTCTCCTCTTTACATGGCCTTAACACATGGTGGTTACCATCATGGCCTACACATGGCTGGGGTTCCAGCCTGGAATCCTAAGCACAGGGTTTTTCCTACTGCTAATTTGTATGCCTGAACCTGTGACAAGTCACTATCTATCACTATCTTCCGGTTCATCATCTATTTGCTAGAACAGGCACCAGTAATATCTCCATATGTCCTGTCACATGCTAGTAGAGCCCCTGGGCATCTGCTTGCTCCAGGAACATAAAGAGCCTCAAACCATTATATTAGGTCACGGGAATGACCTAATATAAATGTTACTGGTATTTGGCATATCAAATACGACATGAGCAGCTTGCCAGGCTTGCTGTGCGGGTGACATACTCTTGTAGTCACCTCTAAATAAAGCATTTATTGATGAACCACGCAGCCACTAGTGGCCGCACGAGCCAGGCTGTTGTAGTCTGGTCTGCTGGGTGGAGTTGTGACGAGGGGAAGTCCAGATGAGGAAAATGGCAGCCCCCATGGAGTCGGAGGGGTCGTCTGGCTTGTTGTGAGGGCTCTGCTGGGGTGGCGGTCAGGGCTAGAACCTGCCATGCCTCCCGGGCACCTCATGAAAGGCTGGGCACAGGGAGAGCAAGTAGCAGCTCTGCCCCATATCTGAGAGTCTCTGGTTCAGCATACCTGGGCAGGATTGAAAAAAAAAAAACTACTGCAGTGTGGGTGTCGATGATCCGGGCTGTGATAGTCTGGTCTGCTGGGTGGAGTTGTGACAAGAGGGAAGTCCGGATGTGGAAAATGGTGGCAACCATTGATCGGGGGTGTCGTCTGGCTTGTTGTGAGGCTCTGCTGGGGTGGCGGTCCAGGGCTAGAACCCGCCATGCCTCCTGGGTGCCTCATGAGCGGCTGGGCACAGGGAGAGCAAGTGACAGCTCTGCCCCATGTCTGTGAGTTTCTGGTTCAGCATACCTGGGCCGGATTAAAAAAAACTGCTGCAGGGTGGATGTTGATGATCCGGGCTGTGATAGTCTGGTCTGCTGGCTTGTTGTGAGGCTCTGCTGGGGTGGCAATCAAGGGCTAGAACCCGCCATGCCTCCCGGTGCCTCATGAGCAGCTGGGCACAGGGAGAGCAAGTAGCATCTCTGCCCCATGTCTGAGAGTCTCTGGTTCACCATACTTGGGCCGGATTGGAAAAAAAAACTGCTGCAGGGTAGGTGTCGATAATCCGGGCTGTGATAGTCTGGTCTGCTGGGTGGGGTTGTGATGAGGGGGAAGTTCGGATGTGGAAAATGGCGGCCCCATGGAGTCGGGGGTCGTCTGGCTTGTTGTGAGGCTCTGCTGGGGTGGCAGTCCAGGGCTAGAACCCGCCATGCCTCCTGGGTGCCTCATGAGTGGCTGGGCACAGGGAGAGCAAGTAACAGCTCTGCCCCATGTCTGAGAGTTTCTGGTTCAGCATACCTGGGCCGGATTCAAAAAAAATTGCTGCAGGGTGGGTATTGATGATCTGAGCTGTGATAGTCTGGTCTACTGGCTTGTTGTGAGGCTCTGCTGGGGTGGCAGTCCAAGGCTAGAACCTGCTATGCCTCCCGGCGCCTCATGAGCAGCTGGGCACAGGGAGAGCAAGTAGCAGCTCTGCCCCATGTCTGAGAGTCTCTGGTTCAGCATACTTGAGCCGGATTGGAAAAAAACTGCTGCAGGGTGGGTGTTGATAATCTGGACTGTGATAGTCTGGTCTGCTGGGTGGAGTTGTGATGAGAGGGAAGTCCGGATGTGGAAAATGGCGGCCCCCATGGAGTCGGGGGGGTCATCTGGCTTGTTGTGAGGCTCTGCTGGGGTGGCAGTCCAGGGCTAGAACTCACCATGCCTCCCGGCGCCTCATGAGCAGCTGGGCACAGGGAGAGCAAGTAGCAGCTCTGCTGCATGTCTGATTGTCTCTGGTTCTGTGATAAGTAAAGCCTTTTAAAACTGCATCGGATTCCTTAGTCTTCATCCATTCCCGCCCGGTTTGGAGGGGTAGAAGGGAACTCGCTTCCCCGCACTGTCAAGGACCCCAGCGGCGTCCCCAGTCCCGGACAGGCAGCTAAATCTCCAGGTGAACCACACCTAGCCCAGGACCAAACAAATGCTGATGACAGGGGCTAAATCCTTTATTCTCAGATCAAAGCTTATGCAAAGCACTGGAGAGGGGGCTGGTGCATTCATTACACCTAAAAGCAAAGGCAACTCAGGATGTACATACATGGGAGGGGAATAACATCGCAATTTCAGACAATAAATTTCATGCAACTAGATATTTCCAATACCCACAAAGTCCTTGTTTATTCTACTCTACTCCAGGTAATTTTAAGTGCTCTGTTCTCTGTTTACTGAAAGTATCACACTCGCCTGCCTTAGGCAAAACCAGCATAATTCCTTTGATTTTAGCAGAGCTGATTCCTAAACAGTGGTCCCAACATAGTCAGTGTGGCTTCCCTCTTGGTATAGTCTAGTTGTCCCATTTTGGGACCCGTGGGGATAAGAAAACAATGCCCAAACTAGAGAGCATTGCACTCATAATAAAAATTATAATGATATTTCAAGAATTGAGAATGTGGAAAGATAGGTCTGCAGCTGAATCTCAACAAAACTATGTTTGAGATGAACTAGTTCCAGAGGCCCCATTCACTCTCAATGGAACAAACATCTCTGAATGCAGCAGCTATGTGTACCTAGGTCGAGAAATCAATATGATGAATGACCTAAAACCTGAGCTGCGCAGGAGGAAGACAGTGGCATGGAATGCTTTCAAAAACATCGAAGAAATAGCAAAAAAGACAAAGAACCTCTGGCTCTGGACACATCTCTTCGACTCCACCATTCTCCCTGCATTAACATACGCCTCAGAGACCTGGGCCCTACAAAAGCAGGATGAGAATGCTACTCGGGTCTCCCAAAGAGGAAATGAAAGAAATATGTTTGGAATATCATGCCTCACTCAAGTGAGAGAAGGAATCCGGAGTTCTGACCTCCGTCGCTGTTCCAGAGTCAGGGATGCTGTCTCGTTTGCCAAGGCATCGAAAATTAGATGGGCTGTTCATGTAATGCGATTTGGAGATGACCGCTGGACTAGAGCCATTACTGACTGGATCCCAAGGAATGTCAAAAGATCACGTGTCCGCCCACCTACAAGATGGTCAGACTTCTTCGTCAAGACCCTGAATGAACAGTTTGAGACTCTTCGTATTCCTGAAGTAACCAGATGTCATTGGGCTACACTGGCACGTGATAGGGTCAAATGGAAATATTACTGGTGCCCGCTCTAGCAAATCGATGAATAAGTGGATGTCAAGTGATCAAGTGATTCCAAGAATTATTAAAATAAAACTCCTTATATGTACCTACCCCTAATCTACTTTGGTGATTGCACAAAAGGGATCTCTTTAGTGTAAGGCCCTGGTCTTAAGGCATGCAAATGGCTATAAGGTGCAAAGACCCAGAACCACTTATGATGATGTCACAAGGGTTCACTCTTGGTGGTGCAGTGAGGAAAAAATAGGGTTGGATGCATGCAAGGCAAGCACATTTGATGTAGGCAGGCAGATAGGGGGCCCACATCGCAATGAAGTCTTGCCCCTAAGGATGTCCAGAGTCACCTTTTGGAACCAGGTACCAAGACAAGATGAGATCCATTGAACAACAACAAACCCTGAGGGAGCTGGATCAACCTTTCTCTGCCCAGCCCTTAATCCAGCTACTTTCCAGGACAGAAGATCCATCAGGAACAGAGGTCAAGGAAAGGAGATTTTCAAAGAAGACCATTCCCAAAGTCTACTCCCCTTGGCAACGGCCCTAGCAACCTAGGTTGAAGCCCCATATAGGAGTAGCTTGGGGAGAAATCTATAAAAGTCTTCCTGACCAAAAGGACAGCTCGCACATGGTGCCTGGGCACACACGCTGCCTGAGTCCACATGGCTGAGCACATGTGGTGCCCAAGCACGTGTGTGGCCCATCTCCCCTCTTGAGATGTGTACTCTCTTACTTTCCCTCCTCCTTCCTTTTCCTAAAACCTCCTTAATAAAACCTGTTTTACTTCACTGCTAGTCGACTTCTGAAAATTCTTTTCTGAACCCTGAGGAATCCCTGGGTAAGGCTTAGGACTGACTTTTCCTTTCCTGCAAAGATCAGTTCCTCGCTCCAGCCTGAGTCCGTGGCTCCCGAGAAATCTTGGGTGCTGGGGATCAACTCCCGTGCCTAGAGATCAAGTGGACATCAGGTGTGGCTTGACAGCCACCTTTGGGGCTGGTGGCACTCAGGTCTACGCCGTGCAGGGACTCTTCGCAGACTTTATCAGTCCTAAGCCTGCCCAGCAGGTTCCGGTGGTAGGGGCGGCTGGGGAGAAAGCACCCATCTCTCTCCCCTTCCTGTCTCAAATAAGCCACCCGTGAGGCCCACCTGTATCACATTGACTTCTGTGCTCTCTCTTCCCTTAAAACAATTTTTTGGAAGTAGTGTTGTATTTTTTCTTCACTTCTTTGGGGGGTGGGCCATACCTAGTGGCACTGAAGGCTTATTCCTTGATCTGTATTCTGGGATCACTCCAACTGAGGCTCAGGGGACCATATATGGTGCCGGAAGCAAATCACAGTTCATCACATGTAAGGCAAGTGCCCTACCCATTGTACTATCTCTCCAGCCCTATTTTATTTTGGATAGGAGGCAGCATTTATTTTTGAGATTTTAAGGACACTTGAATTGTGCCTCAGAGGGTGTTGAGGAGCATAAAGGGCCAGTATGTATCTATGAATTCAAGTTTTTCCAGTTACTCATTAGGACTCTGTTCTCTTATTGATGTTCTGTCCGGTTGATCTGTGGAATGACAAGAGAATAGTGCATAAGTGTCCAATTACTACCATGTTGATGTCAGTGTTTTGTTGCTATATATATTTTTTCTGGCCCTGTCTTTGGTGTACATAGACTGATAGACTCAGAAGGTTAAGTCCTCTTGATCTCTTAATCCTTTAAACATTATGTGATCTCCATACTTGACCATTAATATTTCTTTAATTTGAAGACTCACTGTTCTGATACAGTATGCTCATTTCCAACTTTTCAGTCTACCATTAACCTGTATGATTGTTTTCTGACCTTTCATTCTGGGCCTGTAATTGTTTTCAGAGTTCAAGTGTGTTTCTTAGATGCAGAAGGTTGGATTTTGTTTCCAGATCGACCCAACAATAGGGGCATTTACATAGGCAAACCTAGTTCACTGACACGTAGAGAAATGATTGATACGAAGGAATTTGTTGTCATTTGTATGAGGATTTATGTCATTTTCTGTCATCCAGCATTTTTAATAGTAAACCTGTCAGTATTCCTGGCAGAACTGGTTTAAATGCAACAAATATCTTAATCTTTTGTCTGTGTGAGTATGCTTTCATCCCTCCCTCAAATAATTGAAGTGAAAACCTTGCCATGTAGCTGATTTCTGGTTGTAGGTTCTCTTCGAGTCGGATCATCGACCCCCACCCTGCAGCAGTTATTTTCAATCCGGCCCAGGTATGCTGATCCAGAGACTCACAGACATGGGGGTAGAGCTGCTACTTGCTCTCCCTGTGCCCATCCGCTCATGAGGCACCCGGGAGGGATGGCGGGTTCTAGCCCTGGCCCGCCACCCCAGCAGAGCCTCACAACAAGCCAGACGAACCCCTACTTTATGAGGGCTGCCATTTTCCACATCCGGACTTTCTTCTTGTCAGAACTCCACCCAGCAGATGAGCCTATCATAGCCTGGCTTGCATGACCGCTTGTGGCCATGCAGTTCATCAGGTGACTACAAGAGTATGCCACCCACACGGCAAGCCTGGCAAGCTGCCCTTGTCGTATTTGATATGCCAAATACCAGTAATGATTATATTAGGTCATTCCCATGACCTAATATAATGGTTTGAGGTTCTTTATGTTCCTGGAGCAAGCAGATGCCCTTGGGCTCTACTAGCATGAGACAGCATGAGACATATGGAGATATTACTGGTGCCCGCTTGAGCAAATAGATGATGAATGAGAAGATAGTGATAGTGATAGTAGTGATAGTTTCTCTTCATTTAATAATTTGAGTATCATTTCTCTTTTCCATGCTTAAAAACTTTCATTTGAGAAAGCTGATGTGAAATTTATGCTTCCCTTGTATGTGAGGCTTTATTTCTGCGTTAAGGAGTCTCTGCTTCATGCCATTTTGATTACAGTATTCCTTGGTGTTCTTTCTTGGTTAATTTTGTGGACAGGGCACTTTTTCAACCTTCATCAGTGCACAATTTTCCCTCCTCAGACTGGAGAAGTTCTCAGCTATTATTCCAGCAATTCTTCTCTTTTCTCTTTCTTCTTCCTCTGGAATTCCTGTTTCAGAGGTTGTTACTCTCATTACTGTCCACTAAATAAGCTTAATTTTCACTTGTTCTTTTTACATTTACTTTTCTATTACTCCCAATTATTGATGATGTCATTTTGAGGTCAGTTTCACTGTTCAGTTTCTTCCATTTTACTGCTGAGTTCTACCACTATATTCTTTTGCTCCTACTCTGTTTTGAATTAGTTCTTTCGTTTATTTTTGTCAATACTACTTCTTCCTTTGATTGATTCCTCCTGGTCAGTGAATACTACAATGAATATTGCTCTTAAGTCATCCTCAGGAAGTGTTGGAAGTTTTGATGTACTTGTGGTCTTCCCTGTATTTCTCTCCCCATCTGCTAATGCAGCTGAAGTCCTTTGTTCTTTCCCTTTTTACCTGGTGCTTCGTGGGCGCTAAGAGTGTGAGGAGAATGTAATAACCACTACACTACAGAAACCACAGATGTGGGCCCAAAGAGTGTAACTCTGAGTTCCAGGTGTTCTAAGTAGTGATCCAGAACCCTATTCACAATAGTAAATCAATACCTATGAATCTAGTGATTACTGGCAGTCACAAATACCTTGTAAGGATTTATTAAATGCTTCTACAATCAATCTTATGCCTGTGGCTCTGATTTGTGTGCACCTGAATGACAACAGGGTCCTGTGGCACCCAAGCCCTATACCTTCTATAGCACCAAGGTCTATCCAGTCTGGGTTCTCACCCACTGTTCACTGTTGTTTGTGTCTGGAAGTTGAGGTGACATCACAGTCCACCTGATTATAGCAGTCACTGGGAATTGTAGTCACCTGGATCCACTCATACAGGCAGGGGTCTGCCACCACCTTAACCTAGAATGCTGGCAGCTTATCATCCCCCAGACACAAACCTGGGGTCGCAGACATATGCCTCCCACTGAAAATGCTAGTTTGGGACTTTGTCGGACCCTGGTCCACCTTTGCTCTCAGTCCTTGTTTTAGCGCAGATTCATAAGTGACTAGGTGCGTTTTCAGCCCTCTACTATGTCTCTTGGCTGTGATGTGTGACTCTACTTCACCCTTCCCTTAACACTGGGGTCACACCACTAGAGCTCCTTACTCTTGCAAGGTCGCTCCTTTTTATAAAAACTCTCTGAGAGCTGTTACTGGCTACTACCATGCACTTTCTCTCCAAGAACTGTTGATTTTACCACCATCCACAAAACCTTTTTGTTGCTTCTGTTTTTATGAATTTTGAACCTGGAATGAATCACAGGGCACCCTTCTCTGTCATCCTCTAACTGCCTCACACATGTTTAATTTCTAAAATAAATGAATAAACCTTTTTCCCAGAGTGTTTGTACAATTCTAAAATTGCCATTAGAAATAGGTGAAAGGTTGAAGATGCAGCTCAGTGCATCTTCAAAGTAGAGCACTTACCTTGTACATGTGAATTTAACACAGGTGAAATTCTCAGTACTACAAAAAAAGGAAAATAAAATTAAAAATATCATTGACAATAGTAATGGGTAAAGGATCTAGTTTAACCACATTCATCAGCAATTTATTATTTACACTAATTTTAGCTCTTCTGATGAATACAGCTGATAATGCAAAGGATGGTATCAATGTATTTAGGGGGTGGGAGAACTTGGGGGAGGCACGCCTGGTTGTTCTCAAGAATTACTCCTGGCTCTGTGATCAGGAATTATTCCTGGTAGTGCTTGTGAAACCACATGTGGTGGCAAAATTTGAAATGTGATTGGCCAAGTGCAAGGCATACATTTCAACCCTGTACTATCTCTCTGACACATTGGTTTTTATTTTCATTTCACTAGCAACTAATAATGCTGACCAGATTTTTTGTGTTTTTAAGTTTACTATCATCATCATCATCATCATCATCATCATCATCATCATCATTTTGCTTCTCGGGTCACACCAGGCAATGCTCAGGGGTTACTACTGGCTCTACACTCAAGAATTAATCCTGGCAGTGCTCAGGGTCCCATATGGGATGCCGGGATCAAACCCAGGCCAGCCACATGCAAGGCAAATGCCCTACCCGCTGTACTCTCGCTCCAGCCCCTTGACCATATTTTTGTATGCCCATATCTCATCTCTATGCTTTCCTTCTTAATGCTTGTGCTTTGGGGAATGGTGCAAGGGATTGAATACAAGGCATGCACTGTTTACTGAGCTGCACCCTCCTGCCCCTCTTAATGTCCTGTGGTGACCTCTTCTTAAATCAAGATGTATATAAAATATACTGATAATTTAATTCTAAATGTAAAACATAATTCATTTTACATTGTATTGTGTTATTTTACTCAAATATCTAAGAAATTGAATCCTCCAGCAACCTTAGGAAATGGATACATACTATTATGTAACTTTTGTTTGCCAGATGAGGAACTTGATCAGAGAGACATTCATAAACTTTTCAAGGCTCTTTAGACAAGAAGCATGGGAGTTGGGATTTGAACTCAGACAGAAATTGTTATACGCTTACCCATGTATACAAATATTACAGCTGGCAGAAGTCAGGAGGGAGAAGAGACTTAGCAATAGCACAGTTGGTAGGGTGTTTTCCCTTGCACCCAGCTGACCCAGGTTCAATCATCAGCATCCCCCAAGCACGGCCAGAAGTGATCCCTGAGATTAGAGCACTGCTGGGTGTGTTCTCAGGAAACAACAACAAAAAAGTCAGGAGGATGAAAAGGATAGGAATAGATCTCTGAGTTGAGTCTCAATTAATATTGTCTGAAATTAATTAATCTCAAAATAGATATTCAAGTGTATTATTTAAAGCTATAAAAGCAACCCACTCTAAGATATCATGAACATTTTAATATAACAAATGTAATTTGGGGGAAAAAGTCAGTAGTAAGTAAAGAAGGTAGTATAAGCATGCTCAATCCTTCATCTTTCTTAATAAAGAAAGATAATACAATGGGTAAGGCACTTGCCTTACGTGTGCCCAATCCTGGTTCGATCCCTGATACTACCTATGGGCCTCTGAGTACCACTAGGGAGTGATCCTGGCAGACAGAACCAGGAATAAGCCCCAAGTTCCGTCATATGTGGCCCAAACTCCTCCTCCCCAAAGAAAGAAACAGAAACATAGACACATCATTTAGAGTGATGATGTGAATCATCAGAAATGCACAGGGCTCCGGTGATGAAGCTTGGTCACAGAGCACCTAATTTGTGGGAGTAACAGGGAGAATTTGATACCCAGTACTGCCAAGTGTACAACCAAGTGTGATTCTAGGAGCACTGCCATTTATAAGCCCTGATGCAACCCCAGTATGTGAGATCTGTGGCTCTCCTCAACCAACTATAAGTATGACAGTTAAAGTGTTACTGCTCCCAACCCGCAAGCACCAGAAATCAAAAGCTTGTGAGTGCTATCACCAAATATGTGACCACTGGTCCTTGCACCAGCAAAGGGAAGGAATACCTCTACTGCAAACCATGATGCACAAAATGGTGGGGAGAGAGAGGATAAGTGTCTGCCTTATTGGCAGGCTAGGGGGAGGGAGGAAGGAACCTGGAGTCACTGGTGTTGGGAAATGTGCACAGGTGGAGGGATGGGTGCTGGAACACTGTATGACTGAAACCCAATTTTGAACAACACTGTAGCTGCGTATCTTATGGTGATTCAGTTAAAAAGCTAAAATTAAAAAACAGTAAAAGGTTAAAAAGAAACGGGTCAGAGTGATAGTACAGCAGGTAAGGCATTCACCTTGCAAGTTGCCAATCCAGGTTCTATCGCTGGCGCCCCATAAGGTCCTTTAAACCCACCAGGAGGAATTCTTGAGTGCAGAACCAGGAATAATGCCTTAACATCACCAGTTGTGGCCTTAAAACAATCTTCCCAAAATTGAAAAATTAAAAGCAAAGCTAGAAGAAATCCCAGCTTTGGTGTCGATTGGATACTATTAATTTTTGGGGGATTGTTACCTAGCAATACTCAGGGAATTACTCATGGCTCTGCACTCAGGGATCACTGGACCACATGGGATGCCGAGTATCAAACCTGTGTCATCCGCGTGCAAGGAAAACGCCCTACCTGCTGTGTTATCTCTCAGCCACTGGAAGCTATTGGTATAGGACTGGTAGCATAGGATAGGCATTAAAGCATTTGCTTTCTGTTTGAGAAGGTTGGGTTCCCTGACAAGATCTGGGAGCAGGTACTGGGGATCCCCTTCTGCCCCAGGGTATCAGTGGCTGACCGACAGAGAAAGACTCACAAATATAGTAAAGTTTCAAAAGGCTTTACTCACACAGGTTCTGGTATAAAATCCAGTAACAGAAAAACCCAAGACTTTAGGTTCCTGGATGGGCCCAGCCACATGTAGGTTTAGAATCCTAGGATTGCCACTACCATTTGCTAAGGCCCAACAGGAAAGAGAACTGAGAGGAGGAGAGAGAGAGGAGGCAGAGGGCAAAGAGGAGCCAACATGGCCAAAAAGCCCTTTCTCCTTTCTCCTAGCTCATAGAAGGAAGAAGAAGTCCACCAAAAACTTCCAGCCCAACCCATTGTGAACTGGGCTACCTAGAGAGGGAAGCCAGGTAAATGACCACATTGAAATGCAGATCTTCAGGTGGGCACTTTGGCTCAAGCTTTACAAATGCCAGAGCTGACTCCCTGAGATACAATCTCCCCTAGCAGAGGGGCTGCGCATCACTGAAATAGAAAGCAGTTCAGAATGTTTTTTGTAGAGAATGACATTAATACTTCTTACCATTAATATATAGCCAGCTGATTCCAGACTCTAGGTCCCACTAAGTTCCAAAATCCGTCAGAATAATTCACTTTGGCATTACCTTTATAATCAGAGACACATCAGTTTTCCCGGAGGCGCACTGTCATGTCTCTTTGAACTAGAACTGATTACATTATGATGAACCAAGATCATCGTGATTGGAATATATACATGTATATATTGGAATATATACATGTATATATTGGAATATATACATGTATATATTGGAATATATACATGCACTCTTGGAATATATACATGCCTGTGCCTCATGGGGACCCATGTGAGTAGGAAGAGTATTGAACTGGAGCAAGCAAGATTCATAATATTTTGCCATATAAAATTATGAAATCAATCCAATTCTGTC
>JAJIBD010012986.1:0-54669 GCA_021461705.1 Cryptotis parvus | reverse complement strand
TGGAGTGAATCCCACTTTTCTGCATTGTTACTTGTCCAAACTTGAATATGTGTCACTTCGGTTGTAGCTGGTGTTTTTAAGATGCAATTTGTGCCAGTTTAGTTTCACTTTAATGTGAAGATTGTAGATTTAAAGGTTTCATCAGAAAAGAAAGCTTTCTGTAAGCTTAGAATATCATGCAAATCTTTTTTAACTATACATATCTAATATACAGTTTTCAGAATCGCATGCCACAACTTTATATTTTTTTAATGTTATGGGTTAGAAATAGAAACCAGTTTGTATTTCTTACCTATCAACTTAATTATCTTAATTCTAATTAAGATTCTTAATTATCAACTTATGACTAAAGGCTTTGGCCTATTTAAAGTTGCTTTTTATTGTCATAAGTTACAAGTAAAATTAGAACAATATGAGAGGAAATAAAGTGTGTTCAAAGACATATTTCAGTTATGTTTTGGTGTTTTTAAACATTTTTTTATTTGTATTGAATCACCATGCAATAGACCATTACAAAACTACATGGTTGGGTTTCAGTCATACAATGGTCCAGCACCCATCCCTCCACCAGAGCATATTTCCCAACTTCAGTTACAAGTTTATTCAGTACTTGTATTTTAACCAAATATGTTATAAACTTAATGATGGTGCAATAGCACTGGAAATTGAAGAATATTTTAAGAGTATATATAGTTACAGAAATTCTATAATAAGAATGCCATTTAAATATTAGTTCTTTGCTTTTAGTGATTTGGTTTATTTCAGTTTTTTCAATGCTAAAGACTAAATCTAAGTCATAGTGGACTTACCCAATAAGTAATAAGCTACTTTACTGCTAAGCCACATACCCAACTCACAGTGTTACTCATTAAGCCATTCTCCTGTGTCCCTTATATAGGGTTGTATTTCCCAATATAACATAATATAACCCTTCTTGTTTTGTTCATACATTTATACACAGGAAATTTGGTGATTTTCTGATGTTTTCAGGCTGATTTTATCCTCACAGTTGTTCTTTTGCACAGTATCATTTCTATCATTAAGATTGTTTCCCTACAACTTCATTTCCCATATATTAAAACTGAGTAGTCACAGGATGTGTGTGAAGGAGAACATTGTCTAATGAAATAAGGACTAATCATTGTCGTAAATAGACTATTGTATGCTGGTTTGTGAATGTAGGCTTCACGTAAAGGCTTATTAGTTGAAAAAAGAAGTTTGCAAACCAACAAATTAAATATTGACTAACTTTTTACCACAAAAATAAAATAAATTTAGTTCTACAATTGTAGGAAGTTTTTCTCACATTTAAAATCCACATTTTTGCTATTACAGTTTGAATAAAACATTGCAATAAAAGTGGTCACATGTGCATTTTATAAAATGAATGTTCTTATTAGGTCCATTGCACACATGATTGAAGAATTTGGGCATTTGGAACATTTCGTATTCAATAAGTACTTAGAAGCACCTCTTTATTTAAAAGCAATTCATTGATACTTTCTAGCTGAAATAACAGGCACAGTTTTATTGATGCTGCAAGCAGAGCATGTGAGAGTTTATACTTTGTGTTTATTAAGTAGTTTTTTAGAATTATTTTTACTCATCCAGCTAATTCCTGGGGTCTGGACCAAATCTAAAGTGTTAGAATTATACAGTTAAATGTGATAGGAAAATCTGCTTAGGATACTTGAATCTTCCAGAAAGTTGTAGTATGAGGTTACCTCATGGAAAAATTAGGGATTGCCTTTCCCCTCCCAAAACAGAGAAAGGGAGCCAATATGTGTCTTCTGCCTTCACATAAGTCACATTAGAAGGCAAGTAATGTTGCTGCCCAGATATTCTGTATAGAAAACGTGCCTCTCCAGACACACCAGTGTAAGATCCTCTTCATAAAGAGCACGAAATTTTAATTACAATCCTTGAGAAAAGGAGAAAGCCATGTTTACAAGAGCTGACCTTTCTACCATGACTTAAATTGTGGCTGAGAATTTTAATCTGATTATAATCTTTTTATACATATGACTGCAGAGTAAACATTGCTTAGGAACAATCATCTGGTCTATGAGCCAATTTATTTCATGGAAGAAACATGGTGAGCAGCATTTAAAAGAATCCACGAAGCTCACACACACAGAAAACATTCCCATCACTTTAGATCACCTGTCTTGGAGCCTTAGAAGGGAAAAAAAGAAGAAAAATTCTGATCCCTAGTAATCTCACTGAACTACTCATTAGAGTACTGTTTCTGAAAGGCTGTAGTGTCCGAAAGACAACATTTTGTCCTCCCCAGAGACAATATGTGTCTATGGTACAGAGAACCTTTACAGGTTCTTCAGGGGAAGGTGGTTGATCAGTGCTAGTGTCTCACCCTGTTTTATTGATTTGCAGTACTGTAAGATTCCTTGAAGCAGCTCTCGTCCATCTCCAGCTGCGTCTCAGCCACCATCACTGCAGACTCCACTCATCATCTCCATCTCCCCTCCTCCCACCCTCTGCTCACCATCATGTTTTCAGAGTCTGACTTGGGTTTTGTGTTTCGTCAGTTTGTTTTGGTTATCTCTGTTTCACGTGTGAGTAAAAGTCTGTGGGCATTTCCTTCTACTTTTTGACACTTGGTTTAGCATAGTCACCCCAGGTTCCGCCCATGTTCTTTCAGACAGGCATGACAGTCTTTGAGAAGCTGACTAGGACTTCGTGGGGTCTGTACCACTTCTTTATCCAGCGTAGTGGTTCCTGCTTTTTCAGTGTAGTGTTGCTGGGCTTAAAATATCTTACTGTATATGGCCTTTCACAGTGAATTTGTGTTTGTCCTAATAAATTCCTCATTTGCATGATATAAATGAATCCTGCTTTTAATAAAAGCTAATATTCTATTTTATTTCTTTATATTTTGGGGTCGGGAGAGAGTGGGGCCCACACTCCTCGGTGTTCAGGAGTTATCCTGGCTTTGTGCTCAGGGGTCACTCCCAGATCTAAACATCATATTTGGGGACGGGGATAGCCCAGGGGGTTGCCTGGCGCGCGGGCTCGCCGGGTTCGACCGGTGTCCCATGGTCCCGAGCACCGCCAGGAGTGATTCCGAGTCAGAGCCAGGGGACTGAGCATTGGTGTGACCAAAAAAAAAAAAAAATAAACAGTCATATTTTTAGGCAGTAATTAATTGTCTTCAGCAGATCAGACAGACTCTCTCCTGTTCTTATCCTTTGATGTTTTGTTGGTGATATTATTCTTGTTTATCACCATATTCAACTTCTTTTTTCTTTGCCTAAAGAAGTAAAAGCTTCTGTAGACATTTCTTGTGGGGCGCTTCCTTTGACTTTTTGTTTACCAGGGAAAACAATTCCCCACTGTTTTGAAAGAATAATTCTCCAGATTTGGTTTATTGAGCTGCAGCATTGCTCGGTGTTGCACATCTGTCCCTTCACTCTTGCAGCTTTTGCTAAGAAATCTGGTGGCTTAGGGGCTTCCCTTGTATGTTACACTTTCCCATACCAGCCTTTAATATGTTTCCCTCTATTGTTGATTTATAATTTGACAAAGATGTGTCATATTATAGATCTTTTTGAATTTAGAATTGTGGGTGTTCTGTTAATTTACTGGATTTCTGTGGTTAGATCTTTGTGTTTTGAGATGTTCTCAGCTATTATTTCTTTTATAGGCACTTTCTTACTTTCTCTTCCTTTGTGTTCTGGTATACTCATCATTTTCTTTTCTTTTTTTATTTTTATTTATTTGTTTATTTATTTATTTTGCTTTTTGGGGTCACACCGGCGATGCTCAGGGCTTACTCCTGGCTCTTTGCTCAGGAATTACTCCGGCGTTGCTGGGGACCATATGGGATGCTGAGGATCGAACCCAGGCCATGCACAAGGCAAATGCCCTACCCACTGTGCCCTAGTCTGCTGTGGATTTCTTTCTTAAATCATCGGGTCTACCCCAGCCGTGATTCAGGTGGAGGCAGGGTCACTGGGGTGTGGCATGTGGCTCTGGGGTCAGTCAGACTCAGGGCCTTGCCCGTGAGCTGCCCCTCCAGCTGCTTACCCCCATTATTCTGTCTCCTCTTCTGGTGGAGCTGTGACCAGTCCTGAAGGACTTCTTCACTCTTTTCTCAGGATAATGGGCCTCCCAAGAGATTCTCAGCACCCTTGGGGGTCCGTCCGCAGGGGACCCCCTGGGTCACTGCTGGCAACCATTGACCAGTGGATTCGACTGGGTCACTGGTGAGCCCAGCAGTACAATACAGCTCAGACTTGCCAGTGCTCAGGAGACTGCTAGGAATCGTGCCTGGTCTCGAGCATTCAAGCATGTTTCCCTGACCTTCAAGTTCTCTGCAGACCTTTCTTAGAGTTTATTCCTGTCACCCTTTTCAGTTGAATCTTTTTAATGGGGAACCTCCCAGGTGGTGCTCAGGAGCTCTGGGGGCCTACTGGGGTTCAGTGCCACTCAAGTGGTGCAGTGCAGTGCCGGGTATACCTGTGCTACTCTAGGGCTGTACATGGATTCCTTGGGGCCTTCAGGGATGCACCCAGTCATGCTCAGAGGACTGTGTTGCCAGAAAACAAACTCGTTGTGCTTATGTGGGGACGGCGGAGTCCCCTAGCAACTGTGCTATCTCTCTGACCTTCGGTTGGGTATTTTCTGAACTTTTATCTTCCATTTTTTCTTCTTTGCCCTGTATGATGGAACCTTTTAGTTATGATTTTCACATTGAATTTCATTTCATTTACATCTGGTCTACCTGTTTAGAATTTTTTTACTAGTGTTAAATATCTTTGGTGAGAAATCTTTATTCCAGTATTTTCTTTCTTATTTCACTAATGTTTCATTGGGTCTTGGTGTGCGTTTGATTTACTTCATTGATTTTCTTTATAAAAGTTGTTTCTGTTTATCCTGTTAGATTCCCCTTTTCCATGTTTCTAAGATTGATTTCTGAGGAATTGCCATTCATTCTTCTGTGACCAGCTATGATATTTTTGTGGCCCTTTGCTCTATTACTCTGACTGGGAGATCTGTTTGTTTTTCTGGTCAGTTGGTGTTGAGAAGAGTTCCTTCACTGCTCACCTGGGTGGAGAGCGCCAGCCTGAGTTTTCCATCCCCTTCCTGTCCCCTTCTCCTCTGCTGCAGAGCTATTCCCTCTCTGGGCTCAGTGACTGATCCCAAACCTATGGTGGACAGATTTCCGGTAACAAAGGGAAGGGGTGCCTCAGCCTTGCACAAGGCGCCCCGCTATGGGAAGATGGATAAGAGTTGCATTAACTTGTCTTACAGAAAGAACCCAAGTTAAAAACCTGTGCTAGTATTGCCAGAATAAACTGAAGGAAACAGAAACAAGACATAGGTTATCAAAAGAGGGGGATTGTGGACACATGATATAATATAATATAAGAACACTGATGGGATTAGGTAGTCTACCTGGCATTCCACAGAACCAATTTGAATTCCCAACACCACATTGGTCCCCAAGTACCACCAGGGGTTGCTTGTGAACACAGAGTGCCAAGAATAGGGGAAGGAGGGAAGGGAAAGAGAGAGGAGGGAGGGAGGGAGGGGGAAGGAAGGAAGTCAGTTCCATAAACCACTTTGTTGGAATGCATTGAATAAAGCTTGTGAAAGTATGCCACAGCAGCATGCAAATGACTGAAGTTCTCTGCCTACTGAACAGGCTTTTTGTGACTTTCTTTGTAAAATTATTCGCTATTGCTACTGGACATTTGGACCCTCTTCTTCAACTTTATTTTGCCATCTTATAAACTGCAGTTCTGGGGTTTCTTAAATTGGTCGTTTCCTTGTGAAAATCCCTATTTAAAAATGAAAATGACCATAAAGCAGTGTTCTTTGTTGTTCTATAAAAATACTCATCTTCTTAAGTAACCATTTAACTATGTTCATTAAAGCTAGATTTTTTATTAGAAAAGACAGTAATTTAAAATCTATGGTCCTTTCAAAGTACATTCATTTTTTGTTTGTTTTTTGGGTCACACCCAGTCACGCTCAGGGGTTACTCCTGGCTCTGCACTCAGGAATTACTCCTGGCGGTGATCAGGGGACCATATGGGATGCCGGGATTGAAACCAGGTCAGCTGGGTGCAAGGCAAACTCCCTACCCGGTGGACTATCGCTCTGGCCTCTCAAAGTACATTTATCTTACCTTAAAGAATTTTTATTTAAATGTTTTTTATTATGACACCGTACGATATACAATTACAAAGATGTTCATGATTGGGTTTCAGTTATACATTTTCCAGCACCCATCCCTCCACCAGTCCCCTTATTCCCACCACCAGTGTCCCCAAATTCCCTCCCCTCTCCCATAGCCTGCCTCTATAGCAGGCACTATTCCTCTTATCTCTTCTCTCTCTCTCTCTTTCTTTCTCTCTCTCTCTTACACTTTGTGGCTTTCCCTACAGACATTTAGGGATTGTCATGTAAATCTCTTTGTGTGCATTCAATGTTCACTTCTAGTGTGGCATTAACATTTCCCACAATTAATAGAGCACTAGTATATACTTATATACCACTAATGAATGCGGTCATTCTATATCTGTTCTTTACCTTCTGACTAATTTCACTCACTATGATAATCTCCATGTCCATTCATTTGCATGTAAATTTCGTGGCTTTGTCTTTTTGACAGCTGCATAGTATTCCATTGTGTGGATATACCACAGTTTCTTTTTTAAGTATTTTATTATACCACTGTGAGATATACAATTACAAAGATATACAATTAAAAAGTTCATATTTGGGTTTTGGTCTTACAGTGTTCCAGCACCCATCCCTCCACCAGTGCCCATCTCCCACCAACAATTACCGTGGTTCCCTCCCCCTTCCCCAGCCCGCCTCCATGGCAGGTTCTTTATTTCTTTTCCTTTTCTCTCTCTTTCTCTTTTCCTTCCCTTCCAGACTATGGATTACAGAACATACATTAAAGGGTTGTCATGTGTATCTTTTTGCCTCTATTTAATGCTCAATTCTAGGTTGGTATTAATACCCTAGACAATTGTTAGCACATTGTTCCATTTTCTGTCTTACCTAGCCTCTGACTCCCACACCTTTGACAAGACTTCCTGATATAAGGTCATGTTTCACTTGACCTTGGATATTGGTATCATACATAATATGTGCATATATATTTATGTCATGCAAATAAATGCAGTCATTCTGCATCTGCTCTCTCCTTCTGGATAATTTCACTCAACATAATCATCTCCATGTCCATCCATTTTTATAGGCAAATTTTATAACTTCATTTTTCCTAACAGCTGCATAGTATTCCATTGTGTAGATGTACCGAAGCTGCTTTATCCAGTCATCAATTTAGGGCACTCTGGTTGTTTCCAGATTCTGGCTATTGTGAATAATGCTGCTATGAACATAAAAGTAGGGATGGTGTTTCCTCTGCATTTTTTGGCTTCCCAGAGTATATTCCCAGGAGTGGTATGGCTGGGTCAAATGGGAGTTCAATTTCTAGTCTGTGGAGGAATGTCCATATTGTGTTCCAGAAAGGCTGTACCAGCCAGCATTCCCACCAACAATGGATGAGTGTTCCTTTTACCCCACATCCATGCCAGCACTTGTTGTTCTTGCTCTTTTGGATATGTGCCAGTCTCTGTGGTATAAAGTGATATCTCATTGTTGTTTTGATTTGCATCTCTCTGATGATTAGTGATGATGAGCATTTTTTCATATGTTTTTTGGCCATTCGAATTTCTTCCTTGCTGAAGTTTCTGTTCATTTCTTCTCCCCACTTTTTTGATGGGGTTGTTTGTTTTCTTCTTGTAAAGTTCTACCAGTGCCTGATATATCCTGGGTATTAACCCCTTATCAGATGGGTATTGGGTGAATATTCTTTCCCATTCTGTGGACTGCTTTTGTATCTTAGTCACTGTTTCTTTTGAGGTGCAGAAGCTTTTTTAGTTTCATGTAGTCCCATATGTTTATCTTTTCTTCTAGTTGCTTTGTTAGTGATGTTTCACCTTTGAAGATGCCTTTAGTTTCAATGTCGATACCACAGTTTCTTTAGCCAGTCTTCTGTTCTCAGGCATTCAAGTTGTTTCCAGATTCTGGCTATTGTGAATGGTGCTGCAATGAACATCGAAGTGCAGATAATGTTTCTATGTGTGTTTTGCGGTTTCCAGGATATATTCCCAGGAGTGGTATTGCTGGGTCAAATGGGAGCTCAATATCTAGTTTTCAGAGAAATTTCCATATGGTTTTCCAAATGGGCTGGACTAGTCGGCACTCCTACCAATAGTGGATGAGAGTCCCTTTCTCCCCGCATCCACACCAACACTTGTTGTTCTTGCTCATTTGTTATTTTTAAATTTTTATTATACCACCATGAGATATACAATTATAAATGTATTCATAAATTGGTTCTCGGTAGCGCAGTGTTCTAGCACCCTTCCCTCCATCAGGTCCCCATTCCCATCACCAGTGTCCCCACATTCCCTCTCACCCATCCCCAGCCTGCCTCTATAGCAGGCACCTTTTCTTTAAGTCTCTTTCTCTCTCTCTCTCTCTCTCTCTCTCTCTTTCTCTGCCTCTCTCTCTGTCTCTGTCTCTGTATCTCTTCTTTTTACACATTTTGGCTTACCCTACAGACATTTAGGGTTTATCATATAAATCTCTTTGGGTATATTCAATGGTTAATAAGTCTGACATTACCATTTCCCATACTTAGTAAAACACTGGTATGTATTTATATCCCATTAATGAATGCAGTTATTCTATATCTGTCCTTTTCCTTCTGACTAATTTCACTCAGCATGATAGTCTCTATGTCCATCTATTTGCAGGTAAATTTTGTGACTTTGTCTTTTTGACAACTGCATAGTATTTCATTGTGTAGATGTACCACAATTTCTTTAGTCAGTTTTCTGTTCTCAGGCATTCAGGTTGTTTCCAGATTCTGGCTATTGTGAATAGTACTGCTATGAACAACAAAGTGTAGATAGGGTTTCTTCTGTGTGTTTTGGGGTCTTCAGGATATATTCCCAGGAGTGGTATTGTTGGGTCAAATGGGAGCTCAATATCCAGTTTTTGGAGAAATGTCCATATTGTTTTCCAAAAAGGCTAGACCAGTTTGCATTTCCACCAACAGTGGATGAGAGTCCCCTTTTTCCGCATCCATGCCAGCATCGGTTGTTCTTGCTATTTTGGATGTGTGCCAGTCTCTGTTTCTTCTATTTCCTGGAAGAGCTTGAAAAGGCTTGGGAGTAGGTCCTCTTTAAAGGTTTGGTAGAATTCACTGGTGAATCCATCTGGACCTGGGCTTTTTGTGTTTGGGGAGATTTTGATTACTGATTCCATCTCCTCAATGGTGATAGACTTCTTCCGGTATTCCAGATCTTCCTGTTGCAGCCTTGAGAGGCTATAGGAATTCAGGAATTTGTCCATTTCTTCTGGGTGCTCTTGTTTTGTGGCATACAGATTCTGAAAGTAATCTCTGATGATCTTTTGAATTTCTGTAGTTTCTGTTGTGATATCCCCCTTTTCATTTCTGATTCTATTTATTTGGGTTCTCTTTTCCCTTTCTTTTTGAACCTTGCAAGTGGTTTGTCAATCTTATTTATTTTTTCAAAGAACCACCTCTTCGTTTCATTGATCTTTCAGATTATTTTCTGGAATTCCATCTCATTGATTTCTACTCTAAATTTTTTATATCTTTCTTCTTCCTGGGTTGGGCTCCTTTTGTTAGTCAGTTTCTAAAAATTTAAGCTGTGAGGTCAAACTGTTTATGATGGCCCTTTCTTCTTTCCTGATGCATGCTTGCAGAGCTATGAACTTTCCTCTTAACACTGCTTTTGCTGTGTCCCACAAGTTCTGATAGTTCATGTCTACAGTTTCATTCATTTCCAGGAATTTTTGGATTTCTTCTTTGCTTTTTTTTTTTTTTTTAACAAGAGTGTTTTTATTCTGGAGTCTGTTCATTCCTACCCCCCATTTATTCCAGAAGTATTTTTATAATTGTAGTATAGTTATGAAGTCACATTCAAACCCCCTGAATATATATAAGGTATTATTATAAATAATTATACATCTTTTCTCACTACCTTAATATATAGTATTTGGTTCTTAGAGATGAGACCAACTTCCACATTCATTCTTATTTGCACTGATAGTTTAAAAAAAAAAAAGGGGCGGAGTGATAGCACAGGGTGCAAGGGTGACCGGCGTCCCCAGCATCCCATATGGTCCCCGGGCCGAGAAGTAATTCCTGAACAAAGAGCCAGGAGTAACCCTGAGTGTCAAAAAAACTAAGTGACTATAGATTAAGGTAGTGAGGCTTTAGTCCTTTTGATTTAAGTTTATCAAACTGTGTTTTCAAAGCCACATGGTCGTCAATTGATACAGAATGTCAATATCTAAGCATGATTAAACCATGATGAATTGTTTGTCCACAAATAAACACAAGACATGCCTTTGCTCTATATTTAAAATCTAAAAGTCTAACTAGTTGTAAGCAAGAGGTCACGTGAGTACACAATGGCAAGGTGCTTTGTGGTTGCTGTTTGACTGATTTGGACAACTAGTTCTGATTATTCTAATGTCCAGGTTATGAGACATCAGCATCAAAGCTGCAAGCTGTCTGCCAAAGTGATAAAATTGAAACCCACACCCGGATATTTGGGAGATATTTGGTAGAAATGGAAAAGGACAACTTTGTTACAAATTCACTTGCAAAGTAGATATGGAAGTATTCAATGACCTAAGGTCTACTCTTTATACTACATATCTTACATAAACTTCTTTATTTTTTTTTTTTGGAGCCATTTTCAGCAGTGCCAGAGGCACCCTGGTGCTCTTAGGTATGTGAGGCGGGTGCGGAGAGTCACGACCTGATGTGGAATCTGCTCAATCTATTGAGCTCTTTCCTTTTTCTTGTTTTGGGTCACACCTGTGGTGGTCAGGTCGTATTTTGGCTCGGGGATCAGTCCCAGAGGTTCTGGACATATGGGGTGCTGGGGATCAAATTTGCCAGAGCAAGGCAGGCATCATAAACCCTGTACTACCTCCGCCCACCCACTACTTTTTTTTTCTTATTTTGGGTCACCCAGCGATACTGAGGGGGTTACTCCCGGCTCTTCCCGGAAATCACCCCTGGCGGCTCAGGGGACCATATGGGATGCTGGGGATCGAACCCGGTCGGCCGTGCAAGGCAACGCCACACGCTGTGCATCCCGCCCCACTACTTTTTTTTTTAACATCTTCTTTGCTTTCTTTTATGACCCTCTGGTTGTTCAGCAGTGAGCTGTTTAGCTTCCAGGTGTTTGGTATGACTCTTCATTTCTGTGTGCGATTAACTTCTATTTTCAGTGCATCATAGTCTGAAAAAATAGTTGACACAATTTCTATCTTCTTAATTTTATGAAGGTATGTTTTGTGGCTCAGCATTTGATGTCTTGGAGAATGTTCCATGTGCACTGGAGAAAATGTGCATTTGTCTTTTTTTGAGATGAAAGCCCTATATATTTCTACCAGCCCTCTTCCTTCTATTTCTTCCTTCAGGGCAAGTATTTCCTTGGTGAATTTCAGTCTTGTTGATCTATCAAGTGTTGATAGAGCAGTGTTGAAGTCTCTGACTGCAATTGTGTTACTATCAGTGTCTTCTTTGCAGTCTATTAGCAGTTGTTTTAAGTATTTTGCTGACCCCTAGTTGGGTGGCGTGTAATTAGGAATGTAATTTCTTCTTGATATACATATCCCTTGATTATTAAGAGATGACCTTCACTGTCCCTTTTAACCTTTTTCAGCCTGAAGTCTATGTTGTCAGATACTAGTATGGCCACACCAGCCTTTTGGAGGAGTTGTTTGCATGGAGAATTGTTTTTCTAGCCTTTGACTTTGAGTCTGTGTTTGCTCTGATTATTCAGATGCATTTCTTATAGGCAGCAGAATGTTGAATTCAGTTTTTTAATTCATTTTGCCACTCTGTGTCTCTTAGTTGGTGCATTTAGACCATTGGCATTGAGAGATATTATTGTCATTGGATTTTGCGCCATCTTCCTATTTAAACTTTTTGAGTTTTGAGTTTTTTTTTCTTATCTTACAGTAGACCTTTCAGCCCTTCTTTTAAAGTTTTTTTTTTTTTTGTCTATGAAGTTTTTTAGCTGTTGAGGCCTTCATTTCATTGAGTATTTTCACAATATCCCACCATTGTCTTCAGGCTCAGAGTGTTTTTATCTGAAAAGTCTGCTATGATTCTTAGGAATGCTCCTTTGTATGTAATTTCCTTCTTTGATCTTGCTGCTTTCAGTATTTTATCTCCATCTGTGGTTTTTCTCATTTTTAATTAGGGATGTATCTTGGAGTATTCTTATTGGGATTTCTTTTTTAGCTGGTGCCCTTCAGGCCTCCTGAATCTGACAGCAAGAGCTCTTTAATTCTGGGAACTTTTCAGCATTGATGGCTTTTACAGTTGCTTCTTCATCTGGATTATCTTCTTGCCCTTCTGGGAACCCAATGATCCTTATGTTATTCCTTTTAATTTCATCCTGATTATCTCTTGTTGTCTGTTCATGTATTGTGAGTCTTTTTTTCCATCTTCCGATGTTGTCTAGAGAATCTTTGCACCTCATCTTGGAGCTCACTGATTCTTTCTTTAGCAGTTGTTACTCTGCTGTGGTGGCCTTCTAGTGAGTTTTTTTATTTCACTTACCATGTTTTTTGTATCTGTCATATCTACTTGTATTTTTTGTTTGCATTTTCCTCATTTCTGCTCTCATATCTCTTCTATTTTATTGACTATGTATTTCATTGCTTCTTTGAACTTCTTATGCATCCTTAACAGTTCTTTCCTAAATTCCTTATTAGAGAGATTGTATAGCCCATCATTATTGCTTGGCTCAACTGGGCTAGCAGAGTCATTCACTGAGCTTGGTGGAGTTCTGCGTTGATTTACCATTATGACCTTTTGCAGGTTGAAAACTGTGTGAACTTGTATGGCTAGATAGTATAGTTAGTGGGTGCCTAGGCTGTTTCCAGAGTTTTATGGAAGGAAAGAAATGTTGGGTCCTACGTTCACTGAAACCCTGTAACACTGTACACCAAGTAATTCGTGCAGACACAGTAGTGTCTTCATAGTTTTGAGTTTTGGGGTGTGAGACCTAAGATTGGGGGTGGCGGGAGAGGGAAGCAGCAGGCTCTCCCAGGCAGTTTGGCATGCTCCTGGCTCTTGGCCCCCTTTGTGACGTTCCCCTAGAGAATTTTTTAAATCATCTTTACCTATCTATTATTTAATCTTATTTATTTTACTATGGATCAGGGTTTTTTGTTTGGTTTGGATTTTGGTTTTTAGGTCAAACCTGGCATCACTCAGGCCTCAATCCTGGTTCTTAACCAGGGAAGCCCTCCTGGAGGGGCTCCAGGGTCCTCTGGGGTGCCTGAGATGAAAATTGGCTTGAATGTCAAGTGCCTTAACCCTGTGCTGGATCACTGGTCCCCAAAGGGAATCACTTTTTCCCCCACATGTAATTGGGGAACAGGCACCCGAAGGCTTAGAATGTTAATGCAGTCAGTTTCTGAACTCTACCTTGAAAATTGTGGTTTGAAGACTTTAAAAAAATACTAATATGAACTCAGATTTCTGGAAATTCTCCATTGTGTATATTGTAACACAAAGCAAGCAAGACTGCGGGAATGTTACTAAGTCACATAGGTAGGCAAGAGAAGCAGTGATACGTGGTAGGGATTATGGGTATTATGGGTATGAAGAAGATAGGGCAGAGTCAGTAGAAGTTAGATAGGTAGAACTGACATTTCCAGGAGGCCCTGGGTTCATATATGTCCTGTACATCCTACGGAGAACCCACCAGGAATAATGCTTGTACATCGCAAGTTGGTGGAATTACATGTTCTATTAACTTCTATTTGTGTACTCATGTTCTTCATTTTGATCATGAGTTCAAACGAGCTAGGGATGGTATCTTTAGAGCACCCAACAAGAGATAGAATAAGGTTCCTAAAGCTGCTTATTGGTGATTATGTTCATAAAGCATACCTTTCATTCCAAGAGCTTTGCATACTTAATTCATGTGATGCTTACAACAACCCTCTGACTTTGCAGTTGTATTATACTTCATTTTCTACTGGAGAAAATGAGTACCAACAAAGTTAAATTGCCTTCTTAAGTTTATACAAAAATCATAGTCGGGCAATTAATTGGGCATCAGAGTTCAGTTGCATAACAAGTGTGCCCAGCTACTTTAGACTTGAACACATGATGTGATACTACCCAGGGATAGTTTGAAGCATTGCATTAAGTAACCTGGTTTCACCACAGTGAGCCTTGTGTAGAGGAGGGGGCCTCCCACTTGTTTTTCCGAGGGCTTAGGGCCTGTCTGCTAATACTTGACCAATCAGACTGGGCAGGTCAGTGTTCCAGCTGGAGAATGCAGTGCTCCCAGTCTTTGTGGTGCTGTGAGTCACCAAGGCCCCTAGAGTGGTTCTTCAGAGCCCGGGCAGTGGTACTCAGGGAGGCCATGTGGTACCAGAATCACCCTGATCTAGTGTGTGCTAGGGGTGCTCCCTACCCCCATCCGGAATTGCCCAAGCATGCTTGTGTGACTTGTGTGGAAGTACTGCTGAGTTTGTTTTCTGATGTTTTTTTTTAATACTTTCAGAACCAATGCGAAGATTTAAAACTTACCACAGTGATATTTTTAGTACCTCCAGTGAGAGTCCATCTATTATTTCCTCTGAATCTGATTTCCGACAAGGTAAGAATCATATGAAGCAAGCAGAATGTTGTGGTTTTTTGAACGGGGACACTTGTGGCATTGCTCAGAGCTTTCTCCAGATCTGCGCTCAGGGATCAGTCCTGGAGGTGGTCAGGGGACCCTGTCGGTGGCTAAACCCCTGGTTGACAGTGTGCAAGACAATCCCCTATTATACTCTCACTCCAGCCCTACAAGCAAATACATGTATTTAAGAAACTGTTGTGTGTGTGTGGGGGGGGGTGTTTAGATATAAGGTATCAAAAGAATAATCCTATGGGGTATTTTTTTTCATTATTCCAAAGCTGCCATACTCAGTTTAACAGTGTTATAAGAAATTACTTGTAGTTAATTAAACAACAGTTTGGTCATTTTTTGTAGTAGAAGGGGAAAAAAAAATCATTGTCTTTAAAAAATTGATTTAAATGCCTTGAAGAGTTTTCAACATTGTCCATTTGATTATGCAAATATGATTTATACAAATTATTTTGTGAATCTGTTAAATTTTAAGTATTACGACCTCATATTTATAGTAGCTATGCTGTTACTCCTTTTTCTTTCACAATCACATCACTGTTTTCCCGTTGTTCATCGATTTGCTCAAGCGGGCACCAGTAACATTTCCATATTTCCTTCTTTCACAATCAGTAAGAAAAAGTGAAGTTTCAAAGAGATTTGAATCCAACATTGGTGTGCCAGGGGATAGACGAAACACCAAGTCAAGGCCAGTCCCAGAGACCAAGGTATGTGACAGGAAATAACAGTGACATATTCTTCCTTATTCAGATCACTGGAGCCTTTTAAAAATGGTCTTTTTTTTTGGTTTGTTTTCTCTATTTTTCTTTGCCTTCTCTCCTTTTGCCTTCTAACAGATTTGTTAGGTTACATGAAAGACTTCAGTGACTTGACTTGGAGCTATAGTCATCTTTCGAAATTAGAATTAGCTCTCATCGTTCATATTTTGTGTTTGGTTTTGAAATTTCAATATTAATATGACTGTGTCATTGGCAGAAACTTCTGGGCACAGCTTTAAACATCTGTGAGAAGATAGTAAACCTTAATTCCCAGGAGAATAAATACCTCTTTCAAAGGTTGGGCAGACTCAACAAGCATGCCTTCAGAGCATATTCTGAATATTATTTGTTGGATGAATGATGAGTAGGCTACTACTGAGTAACATATTATGCAAAAAGTTGGTGCTTAACATTATATTTTCTGCCTTAAAAATGGTTACACTAGTCTGGAGAGTAAGGCCAGATTCACCGTGTGGTGTGTTGGTCTAGAGAGGAAGGACAGATTGACCAGGTGTTGCTTGCCTTGCACATATCCAACCCATGCTATGCTTGGGCTACCTTTGACCTCCAGCACCTCGTATGGTCCCCCAAGCTTAGCCAGTAGTGACCCTGATCACAGAGCCAGGAGTAAGCGAAATTTCAGCTGTTCCAAGTTCATTTTCATACTAAAATCTCTATCACTGATGACATACTTGTAATTTACCTTGTTGAGACTGAAGTATCAGGTTGACGGTGAATATATTAATAGATGTGATATATATATATATATATATATATATATATATATATATATATATATGAGTGCATGGTTCATTCACATTCACATGAACAAAAAGCATGTTTTAATGCTGACATACAGAATATAATGGCAGGCTAGGATCAGAATTTGCTCCCAAACTTCTTGATCACTTGATCACTTGACTTCCCATTCATCATCGATTTGCTCGAGCGGGCACCAGTAACATCTCCATATGTTCTGTCACATGCGAGATAGCCCAAGGGCATCTGCCTGCTCCAGAAACATAAGGAGCCTCAAAACCATTCCATCAGTCATAGGAATGAGGTCTATAATATTGTTACTGGTATTTGGCATGTCAAATATGACACGGGTAGCTTGCCAGGCTCTGCCATGCAGGTGGGATACTATAGTAGTATGTCTATTTTTTATTTTTTTAACAGTGAAACATACAATTACAGAGGGGTTCATAATTGGTTCTTGGTAATACAGTATTCCAGCACCCATCCCTCCACCAGTGCTGCATTCCCACCACCAGTGTACCCACACCCCCTCCTGCCCACCCCCAGGCTACCTCAATAGCAGGTACCCTCCTCTCTCTCTCTGTACCTCTCTCCCTCTTCTTTTACACATTGTGGCTAGCCCTGCAGATATTTAGGGTTTATCATGTAATTCTATTTGTGTATATTCAATGGGGAGTTCTAGTCTGACATTACCATTTCCCACACTTAGTAAAACACTGGTATATATTTATATCTCATTAATGAATGCAGTCATTCTATATGTCTTTTTCCTTCTGACTAATTTCACTCAGCATGATAGTCTCCATGTCCATCCATTTTCAGGTAAATTTCATAATTTCGTCTTTTTCTGACAGCTGCATAGTATTCCATCGTGTAGATATACCACAGTTTCTTTAGCCAGTACTCTGTTCTAGAGCACTTAGGTTGTTTCCAGATTCTAGCTATTGTGAATAGCGCAGCGATGAATAAAGAAGTACAGATAGTGTTTCTGCTATGTGTTTTTTGGGTCTCTGGGTATATTCGCAGGAGTGGTATTACTGGATCAAATGGGAGCTCAATATCTTGTTTTCAGAGGAATGTCTGTCAGGGATGCTGCTGGGGTCCTCAACAGTATCAGAACAGAATTTCTCTTCTACTTTCAAGGCCACTGGGGAACGGATGAAAACTCATGAGTCTGGCGCAGTTCCAAAAAGGCTTTTAATAGTACAAAAGCTCTTCCACAGCAATCCAGTATAATGGAAGAACTCTAGCTCTGGTCCCAACTTAGACCATACAAAAGAGCCTAACCAAAGAGAGAGGATCTCACCCAAGCGGAGTCCTACCCAAAAAGAAGGGAAAAAGGCAAAGGGGCCTCAAGTCAGTCCCCTTATATACACCAAAGTAATCCTATCTGTGACAGAGAGAGTCTATCAACAAAGAACCCTAAACAGATTATAGAAGGGCAGTGCCACACCCTATTTCAGGTATAGACAAAGGTTTTGCCAAGGACTAATTCCTTCTACCGAGATTATCTGAAACTTTTTCATATGCCTCTTGGCCATTCAGATTTCTTCTTTTTGGAAGCTTCTGTTCATTTCTTCTCCCCATTTTTTGATGGGGTTAGCTGATTTTTTCTTGTGAACTGCTACCAATGCCTGATAAATCCTGGATATTAACCCCTTGTCTGATGGGTATTTTGTGAATATTCTTTCCCACTCCCCAAACTATTAAAGAGCTTTTAAGTTAACAGTGCCTCAGCTGGTTTGGTTTGGTTTGGTTTGGTTTGGTTTGGTTTGGTTTGGTTTGGTTTGGTTTGGTTTGGTTTGGTTTGGTTTGGTTTGGTTTGGTTTGGTTTGGTTTGGTTTGGTTTGGTTTGGTTTGGTTTGGTTTGGTTTGGTTTGGTTTGGTTTGGTTTGGTTTGGTTACATTCCGTTCTGTTCCATTCCATTCAGTTAGGTTTGGTATTTTTATTTCTTTTGTTTTCAGGCCACACTTAATGGGGCTCACGGGCTGCTCACAGTGGATTGTCTGGGGATTGACCATGTGGTCAGTGAGACCCTGCCCTCTGGCATGCAGGTGGCCTCTACCTCCAGACTGCAGTTTTTTTTCATTAAATGGCCACGTGCACAAAAGAATCATTAGAAGTAACAAAACTGTATTCCATACCTAATTAATTTTGACAGAATGCTTTACACTGGTTCATTATTAATAGACCAGATATTTCTAGCTGTGACATTGAGGCAGATAGTTTATCCAGACAAAAACTACCACCCTGGGTACGTTGAGACTATAGGAAGATTATAGGAAGGATCATACTAGTTTGCTCTCAGATAACCTGATAACTCCGGGTATCAAGTACATTGCATTAACATTTTATTAATTTTGTGTCTTTTTTTCTACCTCTTGTGCCTTTTAAGATAGTCCATAATACTTTACTATCTCTGAGAGCAGTGCTAATACATATTTACCTAAAGTAAATGCTATTGTATATAGCATTTTCTGTGACCCATGACGCTGTTGTGCTAATGGTACGGTTTGGTCATTTTGAACAGAAAAGGTTAGAAATGGTTCTGTCCAAAGTCATGGAATCTCAGTGACGAAGTGATAGCCCTCCTTGGGCCACATTCTTTTGCTGAAAATACTCAGGAAGAAAAGTCCTCTTTGCTGCAGAACTTGTGAGAAACATAAGCCTACAATTGTTAATAATCATGTGTTAACCAAAGGAATAAGCCATACTGTTAGTAAGTCAAACGCAGAAGAAAGCAGAGATAAAAGATTAAGAAAATGAGTCAGATTATTTAGGACACAACTACTGAATATAGCTGTGCTTGAGTTGTTCATGAAGTTCTAATTATGGGAAGTAATAAATTTGTTTTTTTAAACAAAAAAGTTTTTAAAAATGAGCAAAAAAGATTAGCAACAAAGACAGATCTATATTGAATTTACAGTTTTCCTAATGAAGCAAAAAAATTTGGGGTGAGAGCATTAAGAGCAAACCTGAATTTTACTCAGTTCTGTGTTGAATTAAGGAAGTCAGTCTTCTCCACATAGGCAGTTTTGGAGAAAGCTCATGTATGATAAATACAGTCCTTTTGATCAGAAAGGTACAACTTCATCAAATGCAGCAGTAGAGATAATAACTGGAAGAATTATTGAGATCATGTGTTATCAATCTATCATTTGTTTATTATGTGCTATTAAAAATATACATGTCTACAAACATCAGTAAATCATGTGAGACTCATTTTCAATTTTCTTGTTAAGATGCCTCAAACACATCAAAATTACAAAAGAATCCTAGTTTGAGTATTTCCAAATATTGTTTTACAAAGTATTTGTAGGGGTCAGGGGTAGTGAGGGGCAGGCAGCACCCCAAGCAGTGCTCCAGACGCTTGCTCAGGACTGCAGTGACAGGGTTCCTTGAGACAACCTGGCCGTACCCAGGCCTCTAGGATGGTACCTGTAGTGCCAATGATCCAACCATGGTCAGCCATGCAGAGCTGTGATCACCGTACTGTGATCAGACCATAGTCATCCACACAGAGCTGTGATCACCGTACTGTGATCAGACCCTGGTCAGCCACACAGAGCAGTGACCCCCCCCCCCATACTATCTCTCTGGCTTGTTTTAGAAAATATTAACATTTAATCCATCTTAGCCGGTCAAACCATGTTTTAGTGATAAAACATTTATTTGATTTGGCTTGGTTTTGTTTGGTTTTGGAAATACATCCAGCAGTGTTGAGGGCTTATTCCTGGTCTGTGCTCAGGGATCACCAAGTCTGCCTTGTGCAAGACCAGTGCATTGCCCACTGTACTATGACTCTTGGGTCTGTGCTCAGGGGATCACTGAACCAGGACTGTCTTGTGCAAGACCAGTGCCTTACCAGCTGTATGTTCTATGGCTCCTGCTGTCTACTTTCTTTTTTTGCCTCACACAAAAACACATTCGCTGGCCAAAAGGCATATGAAAAAATGCTCATCATCACTAATCATCAGAGAGATGCAAATCAAAACAACAATGAGATATCACCTCACACCACAGAGACTGGCCCATATTCAAAAGGGTAAAAGCAACAAGTGCTGGCGTGGATGTGGGGAAAAGGGGACTCTCATACACTGTTGGTGGGAATGTCGACTTGTACAACCTTTCTGGAAAACAATATGGACATTCCTCCAAAGACTAGAAATTGAGCTCCCTTTTGACCCAGCCATACCACTCCTGGGAATATACCCTGGGAAGCCAAAAACACACAGCGGAAACACAATCCGCACTTTTATTTTCATAGCAGCACTATTCATAATAGCCAGAACCTGGAAACAACCAGTATGTCTGAGAACTGGTGACTGGATAAAGAAACTGTGGTACATCTACACAATGGAATACTATGCAGCTGTCAGGAAAAATGAAGTTATGAAATTTGTCTATAAATGGATGGACATGGAAAGGATCATGTTGAGTGAAATTAGTCAGAAGGAAAGAGAGAGACATAGAATGACTGCATTTATTTGCATGACATAAATATATCAGGTGGTCTTACCAAAAGTGGAAATTACTGCAAATGTGAGGGAGTCAGAGGTTAGGTAAGACAGAGAAGGGAACATGTGTGAATAAATGTCGAAAGGGCTGATACCAACATAGAACTGAGCATTAAATACAGCCAAAAAAAATGCACATGATGGCTTCCAAGTGTATGTAGTGCAACCCACAAGGTGTAGGAGAAGGAAGGGAGAGAGAGAGAGAGAAAGAAAAGAGATAAAGAATCTGCCATTTAGGCAGGCTATAGGAGAGGGGAGGGAATTGGGGACATTGGTGGTGGGAAATGGGCACTGGTGGAGGCGGGTGCTGGAACACTATGTGACTGAAACCTCCAAACATGAACAACGTTGTAATTGTATATCTCACGGTGGTATAATAAAGTATTCAATTAAAAAAACACATTCACTAAAATATCATCCTAAGTTCTTTATTCACACGCCAAGTATTTCTGATTGTACACCAAAAAAATTGATCATACTCAGTGTGCTAGAATCAAGGAGTCCTGCTTTGTTCTTTAGGCCACATATTTGTGAGCTCTATAAATAGCGTGTATTTAGACATGTTGCATGCTTCTTTATAAAAATTTCCATTCCCTGTAGCTAGAATGAAGTGGAAAAAACAGATCCAGGCAGTGCTATTGATTTGTATCATGGGGGTAGGGAGAGAGATTAACAGGAAATTATGAGTCATAGAGAGCAGAATGAGTAATTTTTATTATGAGCTATCAAAAGTGTCTTTCAGTGACCAAAAAGGATATTCAAAGCTTTTTCCAGAGAGCATCTCTGAGCTTTTTCTGTATTAACTTTTGAAGTACAGTTTATACATAGTACAATGCCCACTAATTCTGTGCTCCAGCTGCTTAAAGAGATTCTCGTTTCTATCGTTCAAAACAGCCTGTTGTTGTTTTTCTTATTTGTAGATCTAAATGGTTCAGATTTTCTGGAATTTTTGTTCATTTGTTGCTGTTGTTGTATTTTAATCTTTAAATATTTCATCCGTTATTAGAGTTTCTACTGATACTCTGCCAAGAGAGGTAAAAATAATAGTCATTTATGCTATTTGTTTCCGTAAATAATTTATAAATTTTATAAAATAATTTTAATAAGAAGGCTAGTATGTTTTACTAAAGTTGCACATTTGAAATAAAATATATCAATTCAGATGATTATACTGACCCTCATTAACATAAGAGTGAGTGATAAAATTACAGTCATTCATCATTTGCTCAACAAATTATTATGTACCAGCTACTCAAAGGGACTAGAAGTAGAGTCAAAAACAAGACACACATATTTAGGCAGGCCGTGGGAGGAGGGAGGGAATTGGGGACATGGGTGGTGGAAGATGGGCATTGGTGGAGGGCGGGGTGCTGGAACACTGTGTGACCAAAACCTCCAATGTGAACAACGTTCTAATTGTATATCTCACGGTGGTATAATAAAATGTGTAAAAAAAAAAAAAGGACACACAAATTCTTTAATAAACCACTACAATAAACAATACCCCATGAGATAGTGATGATGTGATAATGAGGCTGTTGAAGGAAAATAAAGCAAACCAATGGAATAGGGAGCACAAAGGTGCAATGTTCATAGCGGGTGACCAGAGAATCCCATACCAAAGGGTGATGACAGTTGATAAGAAACTGTGAGAGCACAAAGTGAGGCACTCACATACCAGGAAGCAAAGTTCCATATCAAATCAACAGCAGAAGCAGAAGCCCTGAGGTCCAATGGAAGTGTTGCATGTTCAGAGAACAGCAAGAGAGCAGTTTGGCCACAGTGGAAAGAGGAAGGCAGAGTAAATGGTAACCAGGATCCGTTATGTCAGACCACAGAAGCGAAGGTGAACTTTTTGTTCTTATTTTTAAGGTAAACATTTTGCATGTTATTCTAATAATAATGAGAAGCTGTTTGATGCTTCCAATCCCTGGAGAACAGTAATCAGATGTAGTCTGAGTTGGGGCTGTGCTGTTCTGTGGAGGGCATGCTGGGAGTGACAGGGCTGTTAGGAGGTGACTAAGGAAGTCATTTGAGATGGACATAGCAAAGGCTCAGCTGTTAGTGATGGAAAAGAGTTGAATGTGATATAGTCAAGGTTGCACCTTCAGGATTTGCAAGAAAGAGCAATCAAAATGGCTCCAGTTTGTGTCCTCAGCCACTAGAGATTGACTCAGAGACAACTTTGGACATGAGGACAAGTATCACATTTTGATTTTTAGCTACACTAGGCTGAAGATGTGTGCTAACATCTGAGTAGAAACTCGCCTGAGTTGAAATTAAGGCACTACAACACAGGTGACCAGATCAGGTCATGTAGGTCTGGAGTATAAATAGAGACTAGACAGGCGAAACGTGGATCAGGAGGTCTTACCAAAGGTAGAAATTACCACAAACGTGTGGGAGTCAGAGGTTAGGTAAGACAGAGAAGGGAACATGTGTGAATAAATGTCGAAAGGGCTAATACCAACCTAGAACTGAGCATTAAATACAGGGAAAAAATGCACATGATGGCCTCTAAGTGTATGTATTGCAACTCACAGTATGTAAGAGAAGGAAGAGAGAGAGAGGGAGAAAGAGAGAAAAGAGATAAAGAACCTGCCTCTAATCATCGTGCTTTGATAAAATAAATATTTTTTAAAACGGTGTGTATGTGTGTGTGTGTGAGAGAGAGAGAGAGGGAGAGAGAGGGAGAGAGAGAGAGAGAGAGCTATTTCCTCCAGTGGACAGCAAAGGGAGGAAAAAAGAGGCTACAGTCTAAAAGAGGGATGTTGAATTCAATTTTTCTCTTTAGAGTAGGACAGAGCCCATGATGTTTTTATGCCAGTGAAAATAATCTAGTATATAAGGTTACTAAGACATGTGAGAATATCGTTTGGGAGGCTTGGATCTGTGGGAATGCTCAGGAGAGATGACGGTGTGTGTGAGTGAATATAGACTAGCAAAATTTAGTGGTAGAGGGATGATAGGTTATTTTCCAATTGCTTCTTTCTTCTCCAAGAGAAAGTTTTCAGCTGAGAAAGAGAAAAACAGTGTTAGAGCTTTGAAGAAAAAAAAAGGTAACAGGTAAAAATTGTTCTCTTGGAGCCCGAGTCCCGAGTCCGTGCCTGGCCTAGGGAGGTCAGCCTGCCTGGTTCTGCAGTTGCCTGAGAGTTGCAAAAGAGTGACAGACCTCAGGACCTAGGCAGTGTAAACACCAACATGGCAGTAACCAAGACGGAAGTGCAGAACTAATGGGCTGAATTTTCCAATAGGCTGAATTATTTGAAGAGGGGTATTGGAGAAATTGAACTTGTAAAAAGTGAGAGTATATGCTGATGAGTGTTGGAAGAAATAAGGAGCATTATAAAACAGTAGTTCTTCGTGATGGTCACCGCAGCCACGGAGTCTGGCTGGTGTGAAGGTGTCTGTTGGAGACACCTTAGTCTTTATGTTACCCCATGAATAATGACAGTGGTGGTGAAATAGAAAACTGAGTCACTTAAATCTTTAATGGCTTCAGGGGTATTGACCAGGGAGAACTGTGCTGTTAACTGCAAGTATTGCTCTGAAATATAGAAGTAAAATTAGCTTAAATGCTTGATTCCTTACGTGATATGCTTTTCTCTTGATTCCATTTCAATTAATACCCTTTCTCCTCCATTCTCTGCAGCAGACAGTATGAAACCCCTCTTGAAGGCAATTTAATTAATCAAGAGATCATGCTAAAGCGACAAGAAGAAGAAATGATGCAGCTGCAAGCTAGAATTGCCCTTCGACAGTCTCGGCTGAGCCTCTATCCAGGAGACACAATCAAAGCCTCTATGCTTGACATCACCAGGGACCCCTTAAGAGAAATAGCGCTAGAAACAGCCATGACCCAAAAGAAAGCTAAGGGTAAGTTGATTCCCAGGTTACCACATTTAACTGGTCTAACATAAAACTGTTAAGTAAACTGCTTTTAATATTTGTTAGGGAGAGTGTATGCTTGTATGTGGAGGCTCTGGGTTCAGGTCCTCACATACTCACCCCCACCAGAAGAGAACAACAAGCAACCAAAAATATTGTCACTAGTATCAAATATCGTATCAATAGTACTAATAGTATCAATATAAATAGTATCAATAGTATCCTAATATTACCTGTAAATGAAATTGAAATCCCATATTAATTTCCATTGATATTAATTATCTTGTGAGTTGATACTAAGATAATTATTTAGCTGTTTTCATTAATTCACTTTATTTTTTTTTTAAGTTTCGGGGCCACACCTGGCAGTGCACTCAGTGGTGGACCGTGTGGTATCAGAGTTGACCCCATACTTCCCAAAGCCTGTGTCCAACTCACCAAACTATGACCTTCCTGACCCATAATTCCACTTTTAAATAAGATTGTATGAATTTAAAGTATCTTTAGTGGACCCATAATTCTACTTTTAAATAACACTGTATGAATTTAGAATATCTTTAGAGTACATTTTAATGTATGTTCGTGACCCTTAGCATCAGCTGGCTTTATTTGGTTTAGTAAAGGATTGCTTTTTAATGTCATTATCCCACATTATCCCACAAACAAGAGCAGAGGAGAATCTAGAGTTGGTTAAAAACGGATTGATCAAGTGCATTTCATCCCTCTCCTGTCCTTCTTGGAGTAGACCAACAGTTTGCTCTGTAGCCAGAGTGATAATTCAGCAGGGAGGGGTTCGCCTACATGCAGCTGATCTGGATTCGGTTCTCTAAGCACTGTAGAGTGATCCCTGAGTACAGAGCCAGGATCAAGCCCTCTAGACCACCAGGCGTGGCCTCCCAACCCTCCCCAAAAAAGATGATTGCATTGGCTGTAAACATCGGCCCTCATCTTACAATATCCAAAGACAGAAAGAAAGAAATCTTCATCTTATATCTGTAGTTTATTTTTGACCTTTACATCATACTTTTTCTTTCAACATGATGTGGGTGTGTTTAATAAGCTCAAGATGAACATTTTTGTTTCTCATGTAAAAATGCCAACAAATTTTATATACTGTTAAGAGTCGTAAAATATGCCATGGCTGGGACTAAAACATCTTTTTTTCCTAATTTGTCCTATACTAAGAAAATGTATTATCCTATTCTGAGTTGAGTCTTTACGTTGCTTGTTTCAGTAATTCTTTTTTATTTTTTCTTCCTCATCCTCCTTTTTCTTCCTCCTCCACCCTCTTCTTCTTCATCTCCTTTCCTCTTCTTCAACCCCCCTTCTCCCTTCCTTCTCCCTTCTTTCTCCTTTTTCCTTCCTGTTTGCTGTCCCTGTGGTATCACACACACACACACACACACACACACACACACACACACACACACACACACTTAGTATCAAAGTTGTCAGGGCTTGCAAACTGTATTTACAGTGCTCATACGCTTGACTGCATTGCCCCCAAAGATCACAAGCTCTGTTGCACCATTGGGGGTCCCAGACAGTCGAGGTCATGGACCCCATTTGGAACTCATGGATAGCACTGGGGGTTGTTCTGAAGGCCTCAATATTTCAAGGTAGGCATTTAGCATCTGAGGGACGCCTGAGCCCTTCAAAGAACTCATGAAAGCATACTCATTTGTCATGAAGGTGATAGAATTCAGATTTCCATCATAGCTTTTAAGGGAAGAAAAAGTATTAGATGTTGAAAATTATATAAACTACAAATTAGAACACTTGCATCCTACTTCTAAATAATTTCTTGAAGAATTATATAAGGTTTTAGTATTTATGTACCTTTGTGCTAATATTTAAAATGTGCATAACTCCAATATTTCAAAAAAAATTTTTATTATACCACTGTGAGATACACATTTACAAAGATGTTCATGTTTGGGTTTCAGTCATACAGTGTTCCAGCACCCATCCCTCCAGCAGTGCCCATTTCCCACCACCAGTGTCCCCTGATTTTCTCCCTCCTCCCCTGGCCTGCCTTCTGCCTTTATGGCAGGTACTTTGCCTCTCTCTCTCTCTCTCTCTCTCTCTCTCTCTCTCTCTCTCTCTCTCTCTCTCTCTCCTCCCTCCTTCCCTCCCCCTTTCTCTCCCCTCTCTCTCCTCTCTCTCTCTCATTCAAGACTCCAATCATAAAATTGTTAGATTCCAATAAAATAAAAGTGAGTATTTCATCTGAAAGGTAACAGATGTCTTCACAGTTTAGCAATGGGGAGGAAGATACACAAAACAGCATGTGTTTCTTAGAAAGTCACAAATAAAATATGTACAGGGTACACATATATACACTCCTTTTTCCTAAATCACGGATGCAGAAAGCTAGTCCCAAATTTTGTCTAGTAGAGACTCCGGTAGGGTTATCTGTTCTATTACAATGTGTCATGGCTAATATATATATATATATATATATAAAAATAATAATATATATATATATATATATATAACCTGTTTCTTTTTAGGCATTTAGCTTTAGCTATTTAAAAAAAAATCTCCATCAGAGACATCAGTGGCCAGAAAATTTGAACTTCTTATTAAAGGGTGAAACAGTGTTTTGTTTCATTTTAGTTTTTGTGAAAGAAGCAGGGAGAGTATGTATCTGAGACCAGGATGTGACTCAATAGTAAAGAACATACTTGCGGGGAGCCGGAGTGATAGCACAGCAGGAATGGCATTTACCTTGCATGCAGCCGACCCAGGCTCGATCCCCAGCATCCCATATGGTTCCCCAAGCACCGCCAGGAGTAATTCCTGAGTGCAGAGCCAGGAGTAACCCTGAGCGTTGCTGGGTGTGACCCAAAAAAAAAAAAAGACCATACTTGGACCAGGAGCGTGGGGAGAGGCTAAGAGGAAGGGGACATCAGTGGTATAGAATCCACTGCCATGTAAGGCCTTGAGTTAGTTCCCTTAGAACTCATAGCCCCTAACCCAAGCACTGCCAGTCTTAGCCCTGGTGCTCCTGAGCCCTATACTACTGGTTAAAGTGCAGTTGGGACTTCCTGGAGGACTCAGCATTGCCAAACTCACCCCCAACCTTCCCCCAATGCAGCACTGCCAGGGTGCACCAGTGAAAAACAAAACAAATTCAAAAACCCACTAGTGGGGCCGGAGCGATAGCCCAGCGGGTAGGGCGTTTGCCTTGCACGCGGCCGGCCCATACCAGCCCGGGTTCAATCCCTGGCATCCTATATGGTCCCCCGAGTACCGCCAGGAGTAATTCCTGAGTGCAGAGCCAGGAGAAACCCCCTGAGCATCGCCGGGTGTGACCCAAAAAAGCAAAAAAAAAAAAAAAAAACCCACTAGTGTTGGAAGAACACTAGTATCTTCATGGTGCCTTTTACATTCTCTCACAAAACGTAATTTTATTTTTTAACCTATGATGCAGAATTTTGACTTATTTGTGCTTTTTCTTTTATCTGCATTAGGTTTTATGTTCCCATGACAGAGTATTTTCATTCTGTTGCTCTCTTTCTTTTTCTTGTTTGAAATCATGTGTTGGTTCATTGAGTATTAACAAACTCATAACGTTAAACTTTTACTCGAATGCTCTCTGCCCCATGTTCCACACGATTAACTGGATAAAACTCTCACACCAAGCAAGCAAATGAGCTGAACAGCTGTACAGCCAAACGCGATGAAGAAACCAACAAAAGTTAACCTCGTGTTGCTTCCATTCGCTGAAGGATCTGCACATCACACATATACATGCACATACACACATGTGGAATCTAATTTTAAGCAATATCTTAAAAGTTTACCAAAGCTGTAAGGGTACAAGCATATAGGAAAAGAGTAAACTGAGCTGAAGTAAATACAGCTCCTGGGTTGTGATTTTCTTTCTAGGGTTGTAATAGGGACAAGACAATTACATTCATACTGTCCCCAGTCGTCTCTGTTATAGTGTCTACATGAGTACAGTTGCGTTTTCATATTATTTTGTAATAACAAAGTAAATGGGAATCCTTTAATTATAACTTTTCTGTTTTTATTTCTTTTTAACTTTTTTTTTCTTAAAGCACCATGATTTACAAAGTTGTTCATAGTTGAGTTTTAGACATGCAATGTTCCATCACCTGTCTCTCCAGCAGTGTTCCCAGGTTCTCTCCCACCTCCATCCTCACTATCCAGTCACCTTGACAGACAATTGTGTGGGAAGAGGGCCACACCCAGAGGTGCCCAGGGCTTAGTCTTGGCTCTGTGCTCAGGGATTACTCCTGGTAGGGTCAAGGGACCATGTGGGGTGCAGCGGATCAAATATGGGTCAATACCTACAAGGCAAGCACCTCACCTCTGTACTATGTCTGTGGCCCAAGACAGGCATATTTAAGCTTGGCTGTTCGTGTTTGGGTCTCATGACTTCAGTGTTGTTCTCTGGTTTGTATATTTAACTCTACAACACATGTCCCTTTGACACCACCCCATTACTTCACATCTGTATTTTTCCCCACCCTCATCCCCCAGTTTGCTTCCTTCTCTGTCCTTCTCCCCCTTGTACTCTGGTACCAGAGTATAAGGCTCCAGATCTAAGCATGTCCCCCTTTAAAACATTGTTTAACCTCATGCAGTTAGTCTGTCTACCACAGATAAGTGAGGTCATCTTGTTCTCTCCTTCTCACTTGCTTCATTTATCATGACATCTTCCAGTTCCAATGCTGGGGGCTTGCTCTTGGCTCTGCTCTCAAAGATCAGTTCTGACAGGGCTCCAGGGCACCATATGAGATGCTGGAGATCAAACTCTGGCTAACCACATGCAAAGCAAGCACTTTACCCACTGTATTATAACTCGGCCCCCAAATTACAAATTTTCTAAAGAACAAATTAAACATCACTTTCGAAAACAACATCATTTTATTCACTGCCCTGTTAGCAGTAGTAGACCATATTTTTAAATGAGTTTAATAACTATATTGTTCAGTTATTAAAATTACTAATTTTTTAATCTGAGTCTATATGGATGGAAATATAAAATTTTGTAAAGCAACATAAATCAAATTTTGGAAATTACATTATTGGTACAAAATGAAACTAAGGAAAAGCTTCTGTAACGTTCAATGTAAGATGCATTCCATTCCTAGTCTTAGTAAACTCTACTATAGTTTTTTAGGGTGGTGGTAGTGTTGAGGCTCACACGTGGTCCTGCTCCGAGGCTACCCCCTGGCCCTGTAGTCAGGAGTGACCCCTGGCGGTGCTGGGAAGAACCTCCGTGGTGTCTGTCCCCCGACCAGCATCTGCAGCATTACAAGACAAGAGACTTACACACTGTTCTGTCTCTCCAGCCTGTAGAATACTTCTTTATTGAGAGTGTGTACATTTGTTTAGGATCATTTCATTCTACTGTGGTAACTCTTTTTTGTATTTTCCCTCAGGGAAAGACCTAGAATAATGGTAAAAACTATCGCACTTCTATTATTTGCAGAACTTCTTTGGCCCTGAGTTTGTGAAAATGACAGTTGAACCATTTATATCTTTGGATTTGCCTCGATCCATCCTTGTAAGTAACAAAACCAGTTGGATCCTAATAATTTCAACAACGATTTTTTGAGATGGTTAAAATTCTTATGATGCTTACTTTAATAAATGTTGTTTTTATTTTTTAACTGTAGACCAAGAAAGGGAAGAATGAGGATAACCGAAGAAAAGTAAACATAATGCTGTTGAGTGGACAGAGGCTGGAACTAACTTGTGATACCAAAACTATATGTAAAGATGTATTTGATATGGTGGTGGCCCATATTGGCTTAGTGGAGCACCATTTGTTTGCTCTAGCTACGCTCAAAGGTACAAGGACATTTTAAAGTCAGGGCATTGCATGACGGGCTGACAACAGTCACCCTGTCTGACTGTGGGAAGCATCGGTCAAATGAACATGTCTGCCTGAAACTCTGTGGTAGTTAGAAACTGCCTTCTCCTGGCTAGGTGTATGATTTCAATAGTTGTAGACTATTGAATAGACACAAGTCTTCGGAAACTTCTCTACCTAGCTATTAGTTTTTTTTCTTTGACTTTGTGCAAAAATAGATTTGACTCTGGTATCTTACAATTGTGCCTGGCTGTGTCAGCAGGTGGCAAACAGGAGAAGGCTTGTCTACACCTCCAGGGCTCTGCCATGTGGACCCTGGATGGTTGATAGTCTGACATAGAAAAGACTGGGCCCCCTGGGATGAACGCAGAGCCATGGCAGAGCCTGGCAAGCTACCCATGGTGTATTCAATATGCCAAAAACAGTAACAATAATGGACCTCATTCCCAACGAATGGAGATGTGTGCTCGCTTCGCAGCACATATACCAACGAATGGAGATGTTACTGGCACCCGCTTGAGCAAATCGATGAACAGTGGGAAGATAAGTGATACAAGTGATCTTACAATGATTTATATTTATATATACATAAATATATATATAAATATATATCAGTTATAAAGTTAATGTGGAAATTAAAAAATGGGTTTCTGCTACATATTCAAATTCACATTAGCAGGACAATAATTTCTAGTATAGACAGCTGATATATATAATATTTAACTGATATATATATATCAGTTATATATAATATATATCAGCTATATATAGCAGTTATATAGAATATATATATATATATATATATATCAGCTGCCTACACTAGAAATTATTGTCCTGCTAATGTGAATTTGAATATGTAGCAGAAATCCATTTTTAATTTCCACTTTAACTTTCTTAGTCTACTATCCAAAAATCCTAACTGCGGTTATCAGTGTCATTTTTAAGTGTTCAATTATGGAAAAATAAGTCATTTCATGTATGTTTTAAGCATTGTATCTGTTGAACTCTGTGATTTTCATTCACAATGATAGTGATCTCAGAGCACAGCCATAATATCCAATTGGACTTGAATAAATCCTTAAGAAATTGTGAAATATGTATATTTATGCAAATTGCTTTCTATCCAGTCTTCAGAGCTCCTGTTTTCCTTCAACTTAACTGAGAAAGCTTAGTTAGCAAAATACTACAAGTGGACCAGGAAAAATCACTGTCCCTTTAACAGTGCGCTTAGGTGATAACATTATGCCTCTAAAACATAGAAATATTGAACTCTTGTAAGAAAAGGAATAGCCAACAATAAACCCTGAGCACCACTAGGTATGGCCCAAAAACAGTAAAAAGGAAAAATGTAAATGCTGTATGTGATTTCCAGTATTTAAATACTATAAATATTTCAGTATAAATAACCATGAAATCTCATAGAGGATGTTGTCTTCTTTATCATAAAAGAAATATTCTCTCAACTTATTGAAGTCTTGTTCCTTAAACACTAGCCTTTCATCTAATAGAGTCATCAGTAGTCATTTAATTTCTACTGATGTTCTATCAGATACCCAGGTAACATTATCTTCATGAAGATATTCAGTTAGAATTTCTATTTTCCACTTATTTACCTTCTTAAACATGCTAAGTAAGATTACAGGACTAAATTTTTTTAATCTGGAGAAAGTAAATAATATGTGCACTTACATATTATGCTACCACTTAGCATAAGAATTAAAAGATGATTGGTGTTCCTCTTAGGTTTCAGCTAGTAAGGCAAAACTATTATCAGTTAATATTTCTGAGCTCTTATGTGGCACATGCTTGGCCAAGTATTTTATATGCAGCACGTCATGTGTAGGAAACATCTCTACGGAGCAGGAATTAGCATTGACCTGATATTGCAGAGGAGGAAAGAGATATGTGGGAAATTAACTTATCTATTTGATATCACACACGTTGCACTTGAGTTTGAGTCTAGTTCTGTCCATCTCTGAGCCCCAATTCCTAAAGCCTGAGCCCTCTAGCTCCATCCATGCTCAGTGCCTCAGAGTCTTGGTTCATTCTCATGTGGGCTACTTTGACGGCAAGAAGATGAAAGAATCAAAAATGTCTTAGTTACTTTTATTTCACCTGAACTGTTTTTATTATTCTGTCTTAGATAATGAGTATTTCTTTGTTGAGCCTGACTTAAAATTAACCAAAGTGGCCCCAGAGGGATGGAAAGAGGAACCAAAGAAAAAGAGCAAAACCACTGTTCATTTTACTTTGTTTTCGAATTAAATTTTTCATGGATGATGTTAGTTTAATACAGTAAGTACACTAAGAGTTTCTGTTTTTCTCTTTGTGATTCTTGATCTTAAGAACCTTTAGTTTACTTAGTCTGAATAGAATTTTTTTTTGAAGTCTGGGCATTGTGCGTGCCAGTCGGCTCTGATGGGAGTCTCATCATTCATTCCTTTGTTCCCCCTTTGGATTTTGAGCCACACCCTGCCGCATCGGGGTTGGGGGCGCTGCTGGCGATGCCTGAGGGACCCCGTGGATGGAGAGTGAGTGTGCACTCAGTGGGGCCGTGACGGGCTCCGGGGCTGGCTGCCGCAGTGGCGCCACATTGGGCCTTGTCATACTGGGTTAGAACGGGCGTGTTGCTGGGTCGGTGTGACGCCCCATGGGCAGGCACATGCTTCCCATGTAGGGGCCTTGGTTCATTGCGTGAATGTTGTGACATGCTATTTTATGGGTCCATCACTGAAAAAAGACAAGCATTGGATGAGTGTGGGGGTGTGGAAACCATGCAGAGAGGGATGTGGAACCGTAACTGACAGTAACTCAAGGCTCTCTTGGTGCTGTTCAGTGAAATACCAGAGACTCTCACACACACGGGGCGGAGTCACGGCTCTCCCTGTGCCCAGCCGCTCACGAGGCACCTGGGAGGGATGGCGGGTTATAGCCCTGGCCTGCCACCCCAGCATGAGCTGCGCAAGAAGCCAGACCACCCCCCACTCCATGAGGGCCACCATTTTTCACATGCCAACTTCCCTCTCATCAGAACTCCACCCAGCAGAAGAGCCTATTACAGCCCCGGCTCGTGCGGCCACTTGCAGCCGCGGTTCATCAATAAATGCTGGATTTAGAGGTGACTACAAGAGTATGCCACTCTCACAGCAGAGCCTGGCAAGCCTCCCATGTCGTATTTGATATGCCAAATACCAGTAACAATTATAGACCTCATTCCCTGATGGAATGGTTTAAGGCTCTTTATGTTCCTGGAGCAAGCAAGTGCCCTTGGACTCTACTAGCATGAGACAGGACATATGGAGATGTTGCTGGTGCCCACTCGAGCAAATCGATGATAAACAGGAAGACAGTGATACAGTGATACAGTGATCAATAATGGTGTCTTCCTTATTATACAATAACTATTTCTGGGATTGGAGAGATAGTACAGCCTTTATGCAGTCTATCAGCCAATCTGGCACCCGTAAGGTCCCCAGTCCCTCCAAGGTGGGATCCCTGAGCACAGAGCCAGAAGTAAACCCTGAGCATTGCCAGGTGTGACACAGAAACACACAAACAAAAAAAGAAGAAAAGAAGTGTTTCCTACACTATAGTTTATTCAGTGTTTGTGCCTTAAAAGCTTAATGGTGAACCCTCTTGGAAACTAAGCTAATGTGACCATTGTAAAACTCACTCTAAGATTCAATCTATTCCTGTGTTTGTTTTTTACAGACATGCCCTGACTTGCCACCAGCACTACCTTCAGCTGCGCAGAGACATCCTGGACGAGCGTGCACTGTGACGAGGAGACTGCGCTACTACTGGCCTCCTTGGCGCTCCAGGCGGAGTATGGGGACTATCAGCCGGAGGTAGGGATTTCTCAAGGTTATTTTGAATCACTTGTCTTTTTTCTTTCCTTTCCTTTTTTGGGGGTTGGGGGTTAATTCTGAGACAGTGATATGTAGGCAAAGCTATGCCAATTGCAGCTTTAGTTAAACTAGTCCTAGATTTCATCATCTTTATGTACAAAGTTACTCAACCTTCATCACCACTAAAGGGCCCGGAACTCCATATTACCTTTTCTTACCTTCACCACAATGAAATACTAGACCTGGTTGAGATTGTTGCAATTAGTTCTAGATATTTTTGAGACTAGTGTGTGCCTCAGAATGACCAGCTTCCCCTTGGGCATCAGCCTGTAACATCATGCAGAGTGATGCCTTGTTGGTCCTGCCGAAGGCTGTCCTACCTCGGGTTTTGAGATCTATAGTTACCCTTCCTTTTCCAAGGTCTACCTGAGATACCAGACACAGGGATCATCCGCCATACTGGAGCAAAATGGTCAGCTTCCCTTCTGCAGAGGCCTGTGCAGTGGTGGGCTGAAGCCCCAGCAGACTCACTTTATGCAGATGAGATGTTTAAGGCTTAATCTTACCAGCTAAATGGGCCTGAGAGGAAGCATTAAAGCATCATCTGTCAGCACTGACCTTGAATATAATGACATTTTGCCCAGACTTGCCATCAATTTAGTTATTCTGCATCACTGAGTTAAAGCTGAAGACCCCAGTGACAGATATAGGGTGAAGTATCTTAGGTTCCGGGGCAGTGTCAGGAACTGTGAGACAGGAAGAAGGAGCCAAACAGAAATATTTACCAAAACATTCTCGTTCTAGGTTCACGGTGTGACTTATTTTAGACTGGAGCATTATTTACCTCCCAGAGTGATGGAGAAACTTGATTTATCCTATATTAAAGAAGAGTTACCCAAGTTGCATAATACCTATGTGGGAGCTTCTGAAAAAGAGACAGAGTTAGAATTTTTAAAGGTAAGCATGTGAGGTCACTAACATTGGGTTTTATATCTTTGACAAATAAGCAGTAAGTAGAGGGGAATATATCTGAAAGCTCAGGGGCTACTTAGATATCAGTAACTTCGGTAATTGATGCTGCGCTTTTAGCATCTTACCCCTGACTGTGGTGTTTTCATTCTCTTCTTGAGAAAGAGGAAAATAAAGCTCAATCCCATGTTCCAAGGGTCAGTGACTGCAAGACCATGCTATTAAAGCCATATCTGACTAGAGATTACTATGGTTTTATTCTATTCCATAATACAAAAATCAAGATCTGTAATGTAAAAGCCATTGAGTGTGATGGGTGACTGGATAGGAGAAGTAAGTGCATTCTGTCTCCAGTACTGTTTGACTTTTTTTTAATCCTTAATGTGCAGTTGTCTCTAAATACAGTCCTTCCAGTGAATGACAGCTAACTTATACAAAGGAAGGCGTAGAGACTTTTTTTTGTTCAGTTAGTTTTATTTACTTGTTTTTTAATTTTATTATACCACCATGAGATATAAATTATAAAACTGTTCGTGATTAGGTTTCAGTCATACAGTGTTCCAGCACCCATCCCTCCACCAGTGCACATTTCCCACCACCAATATCCCCTGATTCCCCCCCCCGCCCCCCAGCAGCCTCTATGGTAGGCTCTTTGCCTCTTCTCTCTCTCTAGAGAGTTTTGGTACCAGCTGTACCACCAGCTTCCGATGTCTCTTTAAGTACATAATAGTGCAAATCGAGGTGGTACTGTGCACACTTCCAGTGCAGAACACCAGTATATGATAGTTGTATCATGTAAATGAAGATTTTTCAGAACATTCTCCTGCTTCACTGCATGAGGAAGGAACTGTATGCCTTCCTTTTGCGCCTTTATGTTAGAGTCAAGTTTTCCAGCCCTTTGAACAGCTATGAAGAGTTTCCACTCAGAGTTACAGCACTTTTAATCTAGAAGTCATGGTAGGAAGGAGTCATGAAGAGAGGAGAGACAAGGGTGTAAATCTAAGTAGCATCTGTACTCTCAGAGACTTTTATAAGGTTACACTTTGGCTTTAGATCATATTGCTTTTGAAAACCTGTCATATATTTTTATAAATTTGCTTGATTAAGGTATAATTTGCACATGATAAAATCCACCACTTCTAAGTGCTTGATTCAGTGAGTGTTGAATACATACAATAGAGCAGCCATCTCCTTAAGCTTCAGACAAGCACGAGTATCAAGTTGTGTTTGTTCATTCTACAAATACAATTTTATTGCTACTTGGCTTTGTTCACTTAGTCACATATTCTCTCTGTCTGGCTCCACATGACAGGGTCATGTCATTACAGGCATTATAGAACTCACACTATCCTTAAAAGCCTTAAAAATCCCATATGGTCCCCCAAGCACTGCCAGGAGTAATTCCTGAACTCAGAGCCAGGAGTAACCCCTGAGTATCGCCAGTGGAACCCAAAAAAGCAAAATAAATAAATAAATAAATACAAATTTGCCTAGAGAAATATGAGGGGAGAAGGGGAGAGAGAGAGAGAGAGAGAGAGAGAGAGAGAGAGAGAGAGAGAGAGAGAGAGAGAGAGAGAGAGAGAGGTAATGCTTCAAGTAATACTTGGGGCGAGCTATTTCAGTGCGGGGATCGCATCTGGCAGTACTCAGAAGTGGCCCCTCCCTCAGTGCTTGGATGTCTCCCCACAGTACTCTGGGACCACGTGATGTTGGGGATTGGCCCCAGGCCTCCTGTATGCAAGCCATTGCTCAGCCAATTGAACATCTCTCCAGCTTTAGACCAATACTCTAAAGAATCATTACTACCTGGTTCTATATACATACTAGTAGTCATTTTTTAAGTTATGGAAGTATTTTTATTTCTATATTGTTTAGAGCCTTTAATTAGGAATGTATTTTCAGTTTTATGGAATGATTATCCCACATTGATTAAAATGACCACATAGACTTAATCATTTAATTAAAAAAAATCGTTTGGGTTGTAGTTAATATGTAACATTATATTAAATCAATACATATGTTTGACACTGGTATACATTGCAAAGTGATCACACAGTGTTTAGTTAATTTCTGTCACCATACAATTAAGTTTTTATGGTGAGTATGATTAAGTTCTCCTCTCTTACAACAGTTCTTTCAATGTTAGAACAATTTCTATGTGTTTGTATCAATCTTTATGAAAGCACATTGCTTAAGCTATGGTATTGTTCCTATAGGTCTGCCAAAGACTGACAGAGTATGGCGTTCATCTGCACCGGGTACACCCCTGAAAAAAAATCACAAACCGGAATATTGCTCGGAGTCTGTTCTAAAGGTGTCCTTGTATTTGAGGTTCACAATGGAGTTCGCACATTGGTCCTTCGCTTTCCGTGGAGGGAAACCAAAAAGATTTCTTTCTCTGTATGTCTATCTTAATCCTTCATTATATTTTTTAAGTGGGTCAATTTCAATATAACACATTAATTGACTGTCTTTAAGTTAAATGTCAGAGCTAATACATCCTAATATTATTTAATTCTTGATTATAAAATGCATTATTTAGGTTTTGTTTCTGGTTTCTCAGGAGGTAATTTTTAAAAGAATATTGGACATTCCTACCTGGTTAGATGCTTGGTTAACTTCAAGTTAAATTACAACCCAGTTGACTTCCCTGTTAATTCAGGACTTAAGCTAAGGCACTAACTGCTCACGTGAAGCAGTCTCCCTCATGTGCAGTAGACAGTGATCGGAATCTGACTGACTTTCCTCTGGCTAACAACAGTAGATCCTTCGCAGCATCCACGTTTGAATCTTAGTGACTCAAGAGATTTGCTGGATTTTCCAACTGGTCCCAGGACTTTCTGCAATTTTAGGTTTTGGTATATGCTGTATGGAGACAAAATTGGAGAAGTGACTTATAGAAAATATTATTTATAAAAGAGCTGTAAAGTTTTAATTCTGGACATTGAAATGTAATGGGCAGACCCTAGAGGGAATAAAAAATATGCTCAGGTATTTGCTTTAGTGACAAGTGACATGTGATTGGCCTCAAGAGCTACTAATATCTCTTTTCAGAGCCAAAATACTGTGTCACTAGGACCATGTCCATAAAGGTACCATGACCAGGCTCTCAACAGGCTCTGCCTAATTCACCTGAAGAACTTTTTTTTATTATAACACCGTGAGATAGACAAAGCTGTTCATGATTGGGTTTCGGTCATAAAATGTTGCAGCACCCATCCCTCCACCAGTGCACATTTTCCATCACCAATGTCCCTTGATTCCCTCCTCTCTCCCCCAGCCTGCCTCTATAGCAGGCACCCACCTTTAGAACTTTGAAATCAGGTCTAGACCTGAAATTTTCTTGGTTGGTTTGGAGACCCAGAATTGCCTAAGATTATCAGATAGTAATGCAAGCTACCCATGAAGTTCTTTATCTAACACAGAGCTCTCTTTTTTTTTTTCGTTGCTTTTTTGGATCACACCTGGCAATGCTCAGGGGTTACTCTTGGCTCTGCACTCAGGAATTACACCTGGCAGTGCTCAGGGGACCATATGGAATGCTGGGAATCTGACCCAGATTGGCTGCATGCAAGGCAAACGCCCTACTTACTGTGCTCTGTGGATCTCTGCTCCAGCCCCACACAGAGCTCATATTAACCCTCCTTTGTTTCTTTTATAAAGCATAAAGGAGTTCCATAAAGGAGTTGGGAAAAAAAAATTTTTTTGGCCTTTTTGATCACACCCAGCGAGACTCAGGAGTTACTCCTGGCTCTTCCCCTCAGGAATTACTCCTAAGCGGTGCTCGGGGACCATGTGGGATGCTAGGGATCGAACCCGGTCAGCCAAGGCAAACGCCCTAACCACTGTGCTATCACTCCAGCCCCAGGAGTTGGAAAAATTAATCTGCTGACTTCCCGTCTCTCACCACTGAATTCCCCTGGGCACATTTCTTATCCAAACTGTTGTTAATACTTAGAGGTAATCAATTCTTATCACTATTTGTTTCAAAGCTGTCTAACTCTGGAACCACATGCAGTTGTCTTATGTAGTATTTCTCCATCCCCATATTTTCTTTTAACTTCCTTTATACTGTCTATATTTTTCTTGAATGAAGTAGTCATTATAGTATTGTTATTGTTGTTATTATTATTATAAATAGCCATAGGTTCATCTTTGTTAAACTTCATTTTCTTAACCCAGCAGAGTGCAGCATATATTTCTAGTCATTACTTTTTCAGACAGTTTAGGTAGTTGTTGATAAAGTGGCAAATGTTAACCTCATTTCCTGAGTGTGTGCAGGATTGTAATTTTTTATATTGATGTAAGTTGAGGAAACCTCATAACTGGCATGTGCCACATAATTATGTCTCTAATTTTTTTTGTCCAGACGTTGGTTATATAATAAAGTGATAGAGCAATACTTGGTGACTAACAGTCCTGATTAATATTGCAGAAAAAGAAAATAACGTTGCAGAATACATCAGACGGAATTAAGCACGCCTTCCAGACGGACAACAGTAAGGTCTGCCAGTACCTGCTCCAACTCTGCTCATCCCAGCACAAATTCCAGCTGCAGATGCGAGCCAGACAGAGCAACCAGGACACGCAGGACATTGGTAAGGAAAAGCCACTTATTTCTGGTGACGACATATGCATGACTCCTTCCATGAATGGTGGGGCTTTCACATGCAGGGTGAACAATTGCAGGACATGAGACTCAAATAAGAGATTAAGTCAAGCAAAGGCATTCAAATGAGGCTGAGATCTCCACTTGATCATCATTTTGAAAACATTACCCCAAATCAATCTGGAAATATCAGCTCAAATGTTTATTTTTGCACTTATCAGTAGGAGAGTGGATGTAAATAAAATTAGGCCTATTCTCTACCTGTAATTAGCTGCTCAATATTTGGGGTGGTAAGACCAATGTATGAAAAAAAAAATTGTGTATTAGGTGGTGAAGGTTTTAGTGACAGTGTATCCCTGTGATCTATGTGTCAAGAGCAGAGGAAGGTAGGAGTCTTGAAAACGTGAATGGAGGAGTGCTTGAATTGGAAAGTCAGGGAAAAAATGTTTAAGTGTGTGAAAGGTAAGAAAAGGGCTTCCCAGGTAAGGTAGAGATCACGGGAAACAACACTTGGGTTATGGTAGAATGCATGTGAAAATCTGAAGACGTAAACCAAAAGTTTGTGTTGGACACGTCCCAGTGATAATTGTTAGTTGAATGTGTCTCCTGCTTGAGGCTGGGGTGACTCAGAGTGGTTTCAGTTCATTTTGAGAAGAAAGCAGTAGAAGAATCTAATTCACCTGGGATCAAACCTGAAACGCGTGATGCTGAGGCGGCAAGACCACATGTGGAGACTCAGGGTCCCCAGTAGCCAGGGCCACGCAGTGAGCCCTTACAAACTTCAGTGAAATACTCTGAAGAACTTTGAGTGCTGAGCTTTAGCTCGGGAAGGATGCATGCTTCACGTTCATGAGAGTGTGCGTTCAATTCTGGTCACCGCCATGAACAGAATAACAAAAGAATTTAAGTATTTATTTTTGGGCCAGAGTTAGCTCTGTGCATGCCAAGCAAATGGAGGAGAACTGGTTTTGAGCCACATGGTCCCTGAGCACTGCAGAAGCGACCCCCCAAGTACAGAAACAGGAATAGTCCCTGAGTGTAGTGGCTGTAGCCCAAAAGCAAACAAAATTTGACTTACAAACTTAATAGAATGGGACTGAAGACCTCGCGAGCAGAGCCCAGTTGCTCTTTATCTGAACTTTCTCACGTCCTGAAATCTTGCAGAAAATATAACATTCTAAGATGAGGAAGCCTAAATGCTTCTCAGTGTTTTGCAGTCAAGACAGGTCAGGATTGTGTGTTTATTAAAAATTGATTCTAGGAACCCATATGAAACGGCAGCTCAGTCATTGGAAAGGGAGTGCCTGGTTTAGCAGGCTTTCCTCAGTAATGACATGCAGGCAGAAACTGGGGCTGTGAAGTCATTTCACTATGCCTCTTCTTTACCTGATTTGCTCTGCTAAAAAAATATGCTTCTAAACTGTCCTCTAGTCCAAGGTTTAGTGAAGTATCAAGCTTAGTAAACGTAACAATCTTCCTGCCTTAGAGGAATAGTCAAATACAAACCAGAATTGAACGGAAGCCTGCATCGTTGTAAGTATGGTTTGGTGCGCTGTCATGAAGAGTCAGGTCAGGGAATTAGCCTCCGTCCTTAACCCCCACTCAGCAGTGTGCTGGTTAAGAACATTAACTGTTTGAGGGCAAGAGGACTGGCCACTGCTTGAAGCTTGTCACAAGTAGGGGCAAGAGGGAGAAGCCAGTTAGGACAGAGAAGGAACCCCTAAAAAGGAAGAATAAAACTTATTCTGTGTCACATGTGTGTGGCTCGGCAAGCAGACTATGGAGAGGCTCTGCTCACCTCTCTCTGCCTGTGAAGTGATAGCTGTGGTCATACTTGCAGCATAAGGCCGTGAAGAACTAATGAGTTTATACGTGGAAAGTCTTTATGAGTACTTGGCACAGGGCAGATATTCAATAAATAGTTGTTAAAGTTATCATTATCATCACCAACAACAGCTCTAACTACTAGTGATGCTCGTGGTAGTGTCTAAAGGAAAGTAAGTGACATTCAAAATTAACTGAATTTTTTGGAGTCTGGTTTTCTTTACCTAGAAAGTGGGCACATGCCTTCATCTCTGACAAGGCTCCAGAACTCCAAGAGTCATAGAGCCATGGAGCCTTGAACTCAGTTAAAGCACTTGAAGAATATTTTAGTGACATCTTTTTCACAGATTTTATTAAGTCTTCATTTGAGTTATTTTTTACTTGTTATCTGTCAGCTAAGAAGTAAATGGATGTCAGTACTAATTGTACTATCTGCACAAATGAAAATAGTTTATCTTGGGGCAGGGTAATAGTAGAGTGGGTAGGGCACTTACCATGTATTCTGCCAACTTGGGTTTGATCTCTGCACCCGTATGGTCCCCTGAGCACTATCAGGAGTGATCCCTGAGTGCAGAGCCAGAAGTAAGCTCTAAGCATTGCCGGATGTGCCCCCTCCCTAGAAATAAAAAGCACAAAAATAGTTTATCTGTGCACTCGCATGTGCACAGATATGGTGCACAGAACTGGTATGTGCTCATAAATGTATGTGACTTTAAAGAGTCATTGAGTGTTGCTGCTACAAAGAAGTTTAGAGGCTGTGAAGTCTGGCGTTTAAGTGATGAGGTAAAGGGTTTTGAGACAGTAGTATCTCACTTACGTCAGCAGTCAAATGGACTAGACCCCTGGTCTCTTCATTTCAGAGCCAGCACTCTATTTGGTGAATCTCCAAAGAATCAATTTTCTGGAATTATCTTAAAGGCAATCAGCATTTATTGAGCACTTACTACCTGTAATATGCCTTGCTAGGAGCTGTGCGATAACAAAAGTAAGTGTAGGCCCTCTTCTCAGAAGAACATAAAATTAAGCTGACACTATAAGGAAATGCGGAATGGTCCCGGGGCCTGAACAGTGGCATAGACAGAGTAGGAAGTGTGCAGTATGGATCTGGGTCGGGGCTAGCAAAACTGGACTGAAATCTGAAGACTTAGTGTCAGGTATAGGCTCTGTCTTATGTTCTTCCCCGACCTTGTGGTCCATGTGGGAGTAGGACAACAGCAGGACAGATGGACAGATGGTCAAGAAAGTGACTGTCTAATGATCTCAGCACCTGAATATACACAATGTTATAAACTAGCCAGGGATAGACCATAAATATGTTGAAGTAGCTTGATCCCTGATATGTTTATGAAACCGAAATGAACAGGCTGTGTTTTCCTGCCCAAGTTTGATCTATGTTTTTTTCTCTATGGGTAAAGAAGTGCATTGGAGGCCGGAGCGATAGCCCAGCGGTAGGGCTTTTGCCTCGCACCCGGCCGGCCTCTGCCAGCCTGGGTTCAATCCTTGGCATCCCATATGGTCCCCTGAGCACCGCCAAGAGTGATTCCTGAGTGCAGAGCCAGGAGAAACCCTTGAGCGTTGCCGGGTGTGACCCAAAAAAAAAAAAGTGCATTGGGTATAAAGATATGTCCTGGTCACTGAATATGTAAGATTCAGTTTTGTGTCTTTTACTAAGGGCAGCTCTCTAAGCAAGGGGAAAAAAGTGAGTTGGGAGATAAATATTGTCTGCCCTCAAAAACTCATACATTAAGTTCATTCTGGATTTCTTATTGTTGCTATTGTTTCTGTGTTTTTTTTTACCACACCAGGCAGTGCTTGTGGTGCTACACTTAGCTCACTGCAGTGGTACTCCTCCAGCAGAGCTCAGGGGACCATGTGGTAGCGAGAATGAAGCCCAGGGCTCCTACATGTGAAGCATGCACTCCAGCCCGTTATGGGATTTTCTTACCTAGACTCCTTTATTGTTGTTTTCATGTTGTACTTTGGTGTCCCCTTCGAACAGAGAGAATGTTGAATTTCCCAATAAGCAGTGGAAACATGCTTATCTAAAGTTTATTCTGATGCATAATATTAAAAATATTTTTGTTTTCTATACAATATCTGCTGTGATATATTGGTTATTAATCTTCCCAGGAATTAGAAGATAAGTGGGAAAGAATTTAAAAAATTAAGTGATCAGTTATTTGATTTTTCCAAAGAAATTTTTGCATCTGTTCTGCATAGTGTGGTCAAGTAAATGCTTTCTGAGTACAACACAGAACTGGTATTTGTCAGGGACTGAGGAGGAGGCCTTGTCATTGATTACTAATGCATAAACCGCTAAATTCCTTGATAGTCTATGTTTCTGTCCCTTTATGTGAAAATATTTTTATGCTAAGATTTTGGAGACAGTGTTTTCTGTCACATGTTCAGATACCATCACAACATTTGGTTTTCACACTGAAGAATGAGGAGTACTCATACAGTAGCTCAACACCGAGTCTCTAAAAGAAAACAAAAGGAATGTATTACAGAAAAGAACTTCTTTTCTCATGTTCATTAGCAAAAACAGTGACAAGTAATATTTACTTCTTAACCGGCTCCTTTACTTCAGTTAGGTCAACCAGGTAGGTAGGTGGCGATGAAATGACAAAGAGAAAATGTGCCGTAGGGGCCAGAGCACAGCGCGGAGGGTGTCTATCTTGCACACCACTGACCCAGGTTCCATCCCCAGCACCCCATCTGGCCCCCTGAGCACTGCCAGGAGTAAGTCCTGAGTGTAGAGCTAAGAGTACGAGAGCTAAGAACATCGCCAAGTATGACCCAAAATCAAAAAATAGAAAGACTCAGCCTTCAAAGCTTGTTTGTGGGGCAGTGGCTTTGCTGGACCGTGATCCACACACCATATAATAAGGCCATGTGCGTTTGGTTCAGGTACGTTCACGGGGTTGTACAACCATTGCCACAAACTACATTATGCTTGGAAAAAATATAATCGAGAAATTTTCCTCAAGACCAAGTTCTCTCTCTGGCCCTTCTCTTTCAGGCATGCCGGCCTGTCCAGACTTCCCTCTCCCTCTCCCCCATCCTTGGTGTGCCTGTGTTGTAGCAGAGGAGCCCTAAAATGGAGTGTTACTCTGTCAATAGCATTTCACTGCTAACCAAAACCCATAACTGAGACTTTCGGATTGGTGAGCCTGAATGACTCCCACACATCCCTGGCCGAAGTGGGAAGTGGTCCCAAGGCCTTGTCTGTGAGAGAGGATGGAGAGAGGCTGTGAGCCCCGGGCTCTCCCAGCCTCCTTTTCACAGTCCCCAACTGCTGCCTGTTGCAAGTGTCTGCTGGCGGTCACTACCGCTCCCAACTGCATGCTGTGTTTCCCCTTTTTAACGTAGTTCTCATAAAGGTTCTGTGGTGTTTCCAGTGCGTAAAGCCATCCTATTTCCTTGTAGAGAGAGCTTCGTTTAGGGAGCCTGAATCTGCCAGCAGAGTCCGTTAGAGGATTTAATATGGGACGAGCGATCAGCACGGGCAGTCTGGCCAGCAGCACCCTGAACAAACTGGCCGTCCGACCTCTGTCAGTCCAAGCTGAGATTCTGAAGAGGCTGTCCTGCTCAGAGCTGTCACTTTACCAGCCATGGCAAAGCAGTGCAAAGGAGAAGAGTGACAGAGCTTCCTGGGAGGAAAAGCCTAGAGGGATGAGTAAATCGTACCACGATCTCAGTCAGGCCTCTCTCTGTCCTCACCGGAAAAATATCCTTAACACCGAGGCCCCAGCACAGAGCACTGCGGAGTGGGTAGGAAAAGCTTCTCACGCGAAGGCAAGACCTGACACAGAATCTTTGGCAGGCGTCACACAGCTCAATAAGTAAGAACATGATTGACTAACCCAAACTCCATATTTGTAAAATCTACATCTCATACTTTTGCTTTTGTTTGAACATTTTATTATTTTCACCATTTTTTTTTTACATTGACACTTCCCCTTCCTACCTTCCTTTTCCCTGTTTAGTTCAAAGTCTGTTGCAAGTTTAAGTAGAAGTCCTGAAAGGAGGAAACAGGAACCAGACTCCTCATCCTTTGAAGACCCTGGTCAAGCCTATGTTCTAGGTCAGCATGAACAAGCTTCTTTCTCCCATCCCCTGTGGTGAAAGTGAATGAAATCATGGCAGGAAATCTGGCAGTTGGGACAGAAAACCAGAATGACTTTCTTTTTTTTTTTCTTTCTTTTTTTTTTTTTTTTCGTGTCCTAATTGCCAGTTTATTTGTGAATATAAATTTTCAGGCTACTTAAAATGTACTATGTCTAATCAAACATTGATTTTACTAACAGTTGTTGACGGCACACTTTCTGAGCTTCCTCTGGAGACAGTTAAGAGCAGCCACGCCCAGAGAGCGCAGGCACTGCTGTGAGCCCCAGCTCTAGCCAGCCTCAGCCGTCTCTGAGTGTGAACCCACCACTGCTGTTTCCTCAAAGAAAGGCCTGTTTGGAGCCGCTTCTAGCTCGGCAGGAATGGGGCTGGCTCTAAGTGTGCTATGGATGGTAGCTAGAAACTTTGCTTTGTGATTGACTTGACTTTTTCCAGTTCTCCCTGCTACCTAAAAGCTCTCAGCCATTTAGTATAAACATTGCATGTGTGTTTATAAAGACTGTACCTTATGAGAGAGAGGGCTCCAGGCTCCTTTAGCTTCATGCATCGAAAGGGAAGTGCGAGAAAGAAATTAAAGAATCACCCTTTCAGAAGAGTAGATACAGACCTTAACTCCTATTTACAATAGGAAATAAATGAGTAGAGGAAACAAGAATACTTTGTTCTGTTAGTGTTTTACCAACACTTCTTCACTCTTCCTTGGACCCAAAGTTTTGTTCATTTCATCTTAACTGCACAAATTTTAAAAGTATGTTCTCACCCTATGATTGGACTCAGGATATTTAGAATAAACAGATTTAAAAGAGAACTGAGAACTGTCCAGATAGTTGATAAATATTTATAGAAAATATTATGTAGCCTTCACAGCTTTCAGAGATTTTGCTTTCATGAATTGAAATTGCACTGGTTGAAATAATCTAAAGAGATTTAAGGCAATGTTTTACCCTATAGGGAATCCTATGTATGAAGATTATCCTAAGATAATAATTCAGTCTTTTAGAAAAACACTTTTCTAAGAATATTCATGTAAATGAAATCACTTATAGGTTTTAAGCTATTTTTAGTAAGATGCTTTGGCATACATTTAAAAAAAAATCTATAACATTGAATATCCTATTCAATGAAATATTGAAATCCATAACATTTAAAATCCATAGCATTAAAAAACACTCTTAAAACTGGTTTTCTGCATTTGATTTTTGCTTAAAATTATTTTTATTAAATATTGACTTTTGTTTTAACAGATGCTTTAACTCCCATTATTTCCATCATTTCATTTTTCACACATCAAAATGACATTATTAAAGAAAGTGCACTTGTGTTTAAATTTATTTTGAAGATAAATAAGATAAATTTATTTTGAAGATATGTTTAACTTAGATATTAAAATAGTGAATATGTTCATTGTGGCATATTTTTTCTGCATATAGATCAAAAAATAAGATTTCCCTAATGTTTTATTTATACGTATTAATTTATCACAAGAAATTACTTCTATATCTAGTATCTGACAATTTTATAAACTGTCTAATAATTTAATTTATACCACAGGAATACCTTTGCATAGTTCTGGAAATTCTTCATCCCAAGTTCCCTTAAAAGAAACTGGTAGGTTTACAAAGTGTTTTTCCCATCCTAACCGTCATATCTTTCCTTTCATGTACTTGAAGTAATCTGAGAACTAGTAAGTGAAGAGCCTCCAGTCCCCTGCCAGACGTTTTAGGCCTTACTCCGGGATCAAAGAGGAGCAGTGAATTGTAGTATCATGGTTATGTCACAGGCTGTCTCAGCCTAATGTCAACAAGTCAGAGAAATAACAAATCAGAGCTAGGACTGTAATTGGAATGTGAGGGAGGTGAGTCAGGTGGAGGATCATAAAAAGAGGGGGCTTTCTTGTGTTTGGAGACACCCAGGATGTCCGATGGGGGGCTAAACTCGGGCTTTCTCCTCGAGCCTGTGAGGGTCCGTTCCCCCACCCCATGGATTCTCCCCTTCACCCCTTAGGAAAAAAATTTTAATTCAGGCAGTTCTTTCTAGGGGCTGCTTGGAACTTGGAGTAGCGAGAAGGGTGAGTGGAGCGTCCAGACCAGATGTGATCAAAGACGTGGGGACACGGGGGAAGACAGGCGGTCAGGAAGCACCAAGCGTCTCGCCATAAAGTTATGTGTGGCCAGAGGAAAGCTCGAGCATTAAAGACGGAACCGCTTTGGGTTCTGTTCTAAAGTGCCACCAAGATTTTCAGTTGAGGCTTGTAGTTTGAAAGGAATTGAAGTAAAAACAAGTCCAGGGAGAGGTTTGTGCAGTGAGTTCAGTGGAATGTAAATGTTCAGAATCTAGGTTACAAGGTATACTTTAGGTTGCATGTGCTCTGCCCTTTTTTGATCCTTCTGCCAACTCTCATGGGTAAAATGCTTTTTAAGATGAAATACTGCTTTTCTCCAAAAGTGCTGTCTGACCCTCAAACTCTCAGACTTGAAATAATGAGAGGTCTGGTAAAAAGTTTGATAAGAATCAGTTGTGCTAATCAAATGTGTTAATAAAGTCAAACTTGAAGTTTTAAGTTTAGTTCTAATTTTCCTGAAAGTCAGAACATGAAATATGAAAGTCATAAATGAAAGCGTAAGAGTAAGTTGACCGCTGTGAAACTGGTGTTTTGATACATCAAATTGTCAAGCATCAGAATGCTCTTCTGGTATAATGTGTAATTCTCACACTAACAGAAAACACACTCTAACTCTTCAAGTGAGAAAGCCTTTCCTTGGAAGTGCAGTTACATCAAAAAGTGAAAACCTTAGACCCAGAAAGATAGACAGGGATATGGTGCTTGCCTTGCACGTGGTTGACTCTGTTTTAATCCCTGGGACTACATATGGTCCCCCCAGCACCACCAGGAGTGACCCCATGTACATAGCACCACTGGGTATGATCCAGACCCCCCTCCCCATGAAAATACAATGTTTTAAATATTTATAACAAATGAAGGGTTTTTCATTTTAAATCAAAAAGAAGAAAACTAAAAATTTGAGGCTATATAGTAAAGAAAAAAGCTAGTGAATTTATTATACATTAATAAAGTTACTAAATGTCTTGGTTAGGCAAGTCACTCCTTAAGCAACTCAGTTATTAACGTTCAGAGAGCTAAAACCTATCCTGATTTCTTTAACCCCTCACTGACTCCCTAGTGCAATGCTGTGAGGTGAGGGCTAGTGTTATTGCCTTTACACAAGTGGGAAACCAGAGCACAGCGGAGTTGAACTGTAGAGGCAATAGAATGGGGAAATACTGGGGGAGTTCTATAATCCACTGTACTCCTAGCCTTATTTTTATTTTCAGTTAACTTTATGAAAGATACTGATAACACTATTGGGAGACGAGAACCTAAAATGTTTTAATAAGTTCTGGTGAGAGAGAATTCAGATTTATGCTCATACCGTATAATCAGGCACAAGGTAGTTTCTTGGTCCTTAAACCTTTCAGACCATTGTTTCCTGCTTATGCCCCCTGTTTTAATCCCTGGGGCCACATATGGTGGTCCAGATGCCTCCTGTATCTTTTCTTCCCAGGGAGCTTGCCATGCGCTTAATCACTTGCAGACAAAGCTATTCTCACAATTCTTCCTGAATTTGCCCAAATAGCCCTGCATTAGTGCCCTGTTAGCAATTTGGTTTTCTCAAGTAGAGCATAGCAAATTCCTCATTCCAAATGAGGTAACTGAGCAGCAAAAAATTAAATTACTTTCCCATAAGACAAATATACTAATTAGGGACTCCATAATCATACTTCCAGTGTCAAGATTATTAGAAAAGAACTAATGAAATTACTCATGGTTTAATACAAAGAACAATCAGTACAATTCAATCCTAACTTTTGTGTGTGTGTTCCTCTTGAAAATTTTTTCGTAAAAATATACAGTATGCAATATATAAAGTATACAAATAGGCAGGGAGGCCAAAGTGAATCATGGAAGTTTATCTTAGTAAGCATATAGTTGATCATTTATACATCTAAATACATTTGTATCTACCTACAATTTCTTAAAGCTAAAGTTTAAATTAGAATGTGAAAGTTATGTCTTTAAAATGAAATATGCCAAGTTTACAGTACTAAACTTGGCTAGATAAAGGTGGGTCTGATTGAGGGTCTTTATGATTTTCTCTATAGTTTATATATTGTATCTTTAATATGTATATTTAATATTTCATGGTAAAAAATTTATCATGATATTTATTTTTCCAAAATTGTTAAGATTTTAATACCAATCATTTGCTTTCATGTAGCTTTTTATTTACTTAATTTCAAATCATGAAGAAGATTTTGAGGTCTACAAAAATAATTCAATCCTAACTTTAAATGGTCCCGGAGACTCAAAAGAATGTGAAACTTGAAAGAAAAGATAAAAAAAAAAAGTTGAGTCTTATGAAATCAAAATAAACAAAAATTTCAATTATTTCATTAATTATGGTTTCAAAAAAATAAGGTGCTGAACTTGCAAGAACAAACATGTTAAATTTCTCGAGATAGTAAAAGAAAAATGTCACAATTATGAAAAAATTATGTAAACCTGATTTTTGTTGTCTCGCTTTACACTAACTCAGGATTACCATACAACTTTTGAAAGTAAATTTTAGCAACATTTGTTACCGTACTTCTAGATGTATGTGAACCTCTATTCAGTTGAACATAGAATTCTTTTTTTTCTTTTTTGGGTCACACCTGGCAATGCTCAGGGGTTACTCCTGGCCCTGCACTCAGAAATTACTTCTGGCAGTGCTCAGGGGACCATATAGGATGCTGGGAATCAAACCCAGGTTGGCTGTGTGCAAGGCAAATGCCCTCCCCCTCTGTACTATTGCTCTGGCCCCAGAATTCTTCTTTAAAAAAAATGCAGTAAAAAATACAAAAAATGATCACAAAGTATTTGATAGGAACTAACCAAAAGCAAAAGATGGTCAGTTGTAGTCAACCCAACCTGTTCACTGTGTCAAGGAGTGAAATGAGTCTTGAGAGATGTTACTTGGTCCCAATTCACTCAGCTTATTAGTGCTGCACAAAAATAGAATTCCAGAGTTTCCATTATGATCTGTTTGGAGCTGCTTTAACAAGGAGCTTATTAGCAGGTTTAATAGTGAAAGCTACCTGTTTGACACTGCGGTGCTCGCCACTCAGCCCCGCAATTTGAAATGGATCTTTGTTTCCTAAAGTAGGTGAAAAAAATTTGTCTAGTCTTCTCTACCTATTGTCTCGACTCCCTTACAATCAAGACATGCCTGATTGTTGGCAAGGATCTACATCAATAACCAAGAAAATTAGATTTTCTTCCAAAACAAATATTTGACTCATTTCCATTGATAAGGCTTTGGCCTCGATGGAACCATGTCGCTGCTTGGGAAAGTCAGTGAGTTCACTCTGTGATTAGTGTGGACAGTTTACTCTGTCTGGAAACTGAACCATCTACCTGGATCTTATGGGAGGGAAGTGGTATAGAGCAGCACCTTGTAATACAGAGGATATACATTTCATTTCTTTTTTTTTACTTTTTTAAATAAAATTTTTTTATTATACCACTGAGATATACAGTTACAAGAGTGTTCATGTTTGGGTTTCAGTTATACAGTGTCCCAGCACTCATCCCTCCCCCAGTGCCCATTTCCCTCCACCAATGTCCCATGATTTCTCTCCCTCCCCCAGCCTGAGTCTATGGTAGGCAATTTTCTTTTTTTTTTAAATTTTTTAAAAATATTTTATTATACCACCGTGAGATATACAATTACAACGTTGTTCGTGTTTGGAGGTTTCGGTCACATAGTGTTCCAGCACCCCGCCCTCCACCAGTGCCCATTTCCCACCACCAATGTCCCCAATTCCCTTCCCCCCCTCCCATAGCCTGCCTCCATGGCAGGTTTTTTATCTCTTTTCTCTCTCCCTCTCTCTCTTTTCCTTCTCTTACACATTGTGGATTACAGTACATACACTTAGAGACCATCATGTACATATTTTTTGCCTGTATTCAATGCTCAGTTCTAGGTTGGTATTAGTCCTTTCGACATTTATTCGCACATGTTCCCTTCTCTGTCTTACCTAACCTCTGACTCCCACACATTTGTGGTAATTTCCACTTTTGGTAAGAACTGATCCACATTTCGCCTGACATTGGATTTTGGTATCATAATATGTGTGTGTGTATTTATGTCATGCAAATAAATGCAGTCACTCTTCATTTCTAAACCATGCATTTATCAGTTCTTCAGACATTTCACGATAAATGCCACCAATAACACCTCCAATGTATTACTTAAAAGAGCTGAAACTTTCAAGTGGGGGCTCTTTTCATTTTAAAATATTTGCAGAACCGGTTGTGGTCACAAGAAAAGAAAATTCGTTTGTGGATTTGAAACTATGTACTTCTTGAATATTAGTGTTTGCTTTCATATTATAATTAGAACAGCTCAGAAGTGTCCTGACATTTGAAATAGCTAGCTGACTCAGATTCATAGATCTTGCTCATTAAATCTATCAGTACTTAGATTGCCATCTTTCTCCTCCATCTTTTTGTTTGCATAATCAATAGAAATGTACTTTTGGATATTTATTGTTAATAGACTAGAAATACCTATTTTATTCTATAAAATTCCCATACCTATTGCAGGGTAGGGCATTTGCCTTGCATGTGACCAACCCAGGTTCAATCCCCGACATCCCAGATGATCCCCAAGCACTGCCAGGAGAAGTTCCTGAGTGTAGAGTCAGGAGTAAGTCCTGAACATCACCAAGTGTTAAAAAGAAAAAAAAATTGCAACATGTAGTTACATACCCACATCCTTCTTTAGTCAAAGTCACTTACCTGAATAGAGCTCCAGGGAAAACCATCTCTGTTAAGAGATAGTTGCTAAATCTTCCATGGCCAGTAAAAATAATGACTCTCCCTACTCAAGTCTTGTATTCTAGTCAAACATTTTTTTCCAAAAATGGTTTCTGCCTTCTTTCTCAGCTTTTGCTAACCTTACTTGTTATTTTATGATTATCTCTATAATCTATCAAAATCCTGTCCAATTTCCTTTAAGTCTTTCCACTATTTCTGTAAGGAAGAAACCTTTTCTCCTACAGCTCTGAGTAACTTACAGTGCCTTCGTAATTCAGCGATTTCATTACCAACCTTAATATTCCATTTACTATAATAGTCTAGATCTTTGTTTATCTAGCCTGATCTAGATTCAGGTCATGGTTACTATTAGGCTTCTTTTATACACATTATCTCATTTGATTTCCCAAATTTCTTGGGCATCTAGGGGCTGATGGGAAAATTGCTTAGTAAGCATTTTAAAGATGCTTTGATTTACCAGGAACAGTTGTTCCTGGTAATGTTTACCTAGGAAATATCATCATTGTGTGTCTGTGCGGCACACTTCTTAGTCAAATACTACAATAAAGTCATGTCTGTACATATGTTCAGAAGAAAACTAAAGAAAAAGGCATTTTTAGTCTTTGAATTAATACCTTGACTTTTAGCAAAGACTTCTTAGAAACATTAAGAATATTGGCAATCTTATAATTAGAGGCAAAGATGCTTACTATAAAGATGAAGCTGTAAGACTGTATGAAAGATGGCCTTGAGAGTAGCTCAGCACGTGAGTGTAGTTTATTCACAACATATGCATGATGGGCTTCACATGTCTGAAGCCCTGGATTTTATCCTTAGCACACTCACTTCGTGCACACACTCACACACAGGGCTGTCTATTGCGAATGAAAGCTTACGTATAAACCATAGTACCTTTTATCCTTTGGCTATCCTTTGAGGAAGGGAGGAAGTCAATCATTCTTCTTTACAAACTATTTGTTGACTTCTTTTTATTTTGTTCAGGCTATATTGCATAAGAGTTTACTTTCCCTAAGAACTATGCCTTTGGGTTAAAATTTCATAGTCTAATGAGTTTGAATTTAATCATCGTTTAATGACTTTATAAAATTGCTTTTTATCAGTTCTCTTTTATGCCACCTAACCATTTTAAAGACCTAGCCACTGTATTTATTTAATTTTTAATTTTGAGGGAGAGGGACAGTTGACCCAAACCCAGTGAATATCAGGCTTAATCCTGACTCTGCTCAGCAATCACTCATGGTGGTGCTCAGGGTAGGTGATGCCGGGCTTCAAGACCAGCCACCCACATGCAAGTCAAGCTCCTTACCTGACATAGCTGTATCTCCAGGCCCTGGTTTAATTTTTGTCAGTTTCTTTTGTATTTGGGGCTATGCCCAGTCATGTCCAGGGACTATTAGCCACTTGGTGCTTTGGGACCACACCTGGTAGTCATCAGGGGATAATGTGACGTCAGGGATGAAACCGCCCAGAGCTGCCCCCCAGTCCACTGAACTGTCTCTCTCCAGCTCCTGATTTAAATTCTTAACCTGACTTCATTTTAGCTTGCCAGGCTCTCTGAGTAGGGTGGGTAGTATATTCATGGTAATTTGAGATAAATCCAAACAAACTTCATTTGTTTCTTTTTTATGAGTTTGTTCTTTACAGTATTTTTTTATTTGGTCCTAGCTGAAAATTAGAGCTAATTGTTTATTTAGAATAAAATTTCTTGAGTGTTTTAAGGTCATTAGGGACCAGATAGTAGCTCCATGGTCTGGAGGGTGTGCAGGCTGTCCAGGTTCAGTACCTAGGACGGGAAAGTTCCCGCAGCACTGAGCAGGAGTAATCCCTGAGCACCACTGGCTGTGTCCCTTCAGGATACTAATATCATTATGCTAAGTCTTA
>JAJIBD010012985.1:0-32327 GCA_021461705.1 Cryptotis parvus | reverse complement strand
AAAAATTTGTTTTTGGCATTTGGCCAGTGCTGGGTCTGCAGTCAGGAATCACTTCTGCCAGCTGGGGACTGTATGGGATGCTGGGGATGGATCTGGGTCAGCTGTGTGCAAGGCAAACGCCTGCTTTCTGTTCCATCTCTCTGGGCCCGTCCCTTTTAAAAATAATTAAAGTCTTTAGTTTTTAAAGCTTTAAAAAATTGATTCGGGTTCTGTGATTTACAGTATTGTTAATGATGCTTTTTCTGTTATGTGGTTACAAAGCCAGACTCATCACCAGTATAATTCCTCCCTCCCCAAGCACCCAATACCTCTCCCTTTCAACCTTTAGGGTCCTGCTCTTCAATCACTGGACTGCCTACTGACACCAGTGGTCCACCAAACCCCCCTTTCCTAGTCATAAGTAGCAAGCAGATATTTCACTAGCTGAAATGTGTAATTTAGAGCAATGGATTTAGTAAGATATTATCTGTGTTGGGTTTTGTTTCTGTCTTTGCCATCTGCTGGTCTGGAAAGTATTTCTCCTATTTTCTTTGGTCAGCAGGAGCAGAAATCTTGAAGAATAATGGTTTAGGTGTCTTGAAACACTAGATTATGTCTATGTCTGTTAATCAGTTAAGCAAATTTCAGCTGGGGGGTTATACCACGCACCGTGTTAGCACATAAAAACAATCAGACATGGCCCCTGCCTGCTCTAGAGAAACGTAGTTAGTAACGCTGGTGTCACTCCTTGGTAATCAGGGCACCAATGTCACCTTAGGTCTTGGACTCAGTCTCTTGGGCCCCTTGTGACAGGATTTAACACCTTTAGAGAAACGTCCTGCCCTTGAGTGCTGGATCCACCTGTCAAGCAGAGAGAACATGGAACTTAGTAGGACACTTGCAGCATTTGCTTTCAGCCCTGACTCTGTAGGCACTGTATTGTTGTTCATGGGGCTCACCTACAAACCCGGTTAATGAACATATGGAGTTGGCCGTGCAGAAGTCGCATACAGCAAAGTCTGACTGGCTGAGACAAAAGTTGCTTTGGTTTCCAGAGCTCTGTTCCTGTTGTTTCATACTTGTTATTTTGATTCACTATTTGGTCAGCTTTTTCTGTTGTCTCCAATATACCTCAAATGGGCTTATTTAGCCCTGTTTTTCCGAAGTTCTGGAACTTATGTAGTCTCAGTGGATGGCTATCTTGAACTGCACATTACATAACTACAGCATGTATTGTTACTCAGACTGCTGTGAATGGGGTCACCACTCCCTGATTGGGCAACATGCATCATTGTGGGACTGGTGAAAAGGAAGTGAAGGGAAACACTTTGTGCCGCAGGTGAGGTAGCTTCTATTTTATACTACACTTAATGCTGATGTGTTAATACTGTTATTCTCGTTTAGAGGTGAAAGGACTGAAGGTTCAGTGAAGCTGGTTGGTGGTGGTTTGTAATTAGAACTCAGGGCCCAACTGGCTGGTGTTTCTCCCCCAGCCTCCCGTGTTACCTAATGTCGTTACAGATCTTATGTGTCATCTTAATCCCATTGCTGCCTTGGCTTTGTCTAAGGAAACACTTTTTTTTTAATTTGGTTTTTGAGTCACACGAAGAGGTGCCCAGGACTTATTCCTGGATCTGTGCTCAGGAATCACTCCTGGCAGGGCTCGGGGACATATGGGTTTGGACCCAGCTCAGTCACATGTGAGGCAAGTGCCCTGCCTGCTCTACTCTCTCTTTTTGCTTTTTGGGTCACACCCAGCAATGCTCAGGGTTACTTCTGGTTCTGCATCAGGAATTACTCCTGGAGGTGCTGGCGGACCATATGGGATGCCGGGATCAAGCCCAGGTGGGCCGCTTGAAAGGCAAACGCCCTACCCGCTGCACTATCGCTTCACCCCCAACACTCTACTCTTGCTCTGCTCTATACATAGACGCTCTGCCTCCCTGTAGTAACCAAAGAATTATCAGCAAGACTGAGGCTCAGGAATGTGTCCCCGCTTGTAGGTACAATAAGCTCCTTCTTTCATCTAAAATGGATTTTTGTTTTTAGCACAAGGTAAAAGTTTTAGCACTATAACTTGGTTAAAGTTATGTTTAAATTTTAACTTAAAGTTTTAACTTTATGTTAAACTTTATAACATAAAGTTATGTCTTAACTTTGATGTTGATGAACCAACATCAGCTCGGGATTTGTTGGGTGGAAACAAAGGAATTATTCCAGCCCCAGCAGCAATTTAGGTGACGAGAAGCTGGGCGCGACACACCGAAGATGAGTTTGAGTGAAGGGCTTGGGATGTCCTCAGCTTTTCTAAGTTGCATCAGGCGACTAGGGTTGATTGTATTTTTATAAATTGGTACTTAAGGTTACTTTCCCTGGACCTGAAATTTTTCTTTTTGGGGGCTTGAGGTGCACTGGCTGTGCTCAGGGCTTGCTCCCGGCAGTATGGTGTCAACTATCAAACCCAGGTCAGCTGCGCCGCAAGGCAAGTGCTCTACCTGCCACACTGTCTTTCTGGTTCTTGTTCCTCCTTTCCAGCAGAGAACTTACCTCTCCAACAGAGAATACTGATCTTAAAGTGGGGAAGACCTTTTCTTTCCCAGAGTTGTCAGGGCTTCTGTGGTGCGGAGAGGGATGTGTGTACGCCAGAGTCTGGAGAAAGGCAGGGGACGTGGAGGGCGTGGAGTGCATATTTGCTGCCTCAACAACGTTTTAGCTCTCTTCTCTGAGAGAAGAGAAGCTTTCTGTTTCTGTTTCTGTCTGAGGAGGATTCTACATAACATGAGGGTGCTGCAGTTTCCTGTTCTGTCCTTTAACTTCAAAAGGCTGCAGGCAGTTCCCGAGGCGTGGCAGTCTCTTCTATACCTCACGCCTCTGTACGTGCTGCTCTTTGCCAGGAATAGTTTTCCCGTATTCTCTGCGGCAGGTATAGCTACACATCCTTCAAGACCCGGTTTGTTTTTTGCTATGTATTGTTTATTCCTGAATCAACCAGGATGCCATTGGGCTACATTGGCACGTGATAGGGTCCAATGGAAATGTTACTGGCTCCCGCCGAAGCAAATTGATGAATAACGGATTCAAGTGATCAAGGAATTTTGGGGGCCACACTCACTCGCCTGTTTGGTTCATGGCACTCTCCATGCCCCACCCCAAGCACTGCCAGGAGTGACCCTGAGTACCAAATTGAGCACTGTCAGGTACAGCCCCCAAACAAGTCAGTGTTTCTTTTCTCTTTCATAGGCACAGGTCTTGAGGGAGACTGGAGTATCAGGAGCTGTTGAACTTAACTATGCCAGTGTCTGATAATTGTATACAGCAGTACACGCCTATACAGCTGCAATAGACAACTCTCTTTGTATATCACCATAGCGCAAAACAACAATTTCCTCCTAGAACTTACTGCATTGCATGTCTCCCAGGTACCGCTTCCCCTTTAGAAGCACCGCAGCAGCTGTCTTCCAGGGAGAACAGCGTTAGGCATCTCCTGGTGTCTTTGCCTGGATTGCTTTTTCCTTGCCCTTCACCTCACTGTGCTATGGTAAAACCTCTGGGCTGGACCCAGGGAATGAATAAAATAGAAATGGCAGTTATGAGCCATCCTTGGCTTTCTGAATCCTTGGTTTGTAGGTTTGGCACTGTGGGGCTGTGCTAGGTGAGACAATGGAAATGAACTTGTTCCCTGTGCTAGCAGCTGAGAGGACTCACCTCCAGAGTATGGCTTGTCTCAGCTGCTGCAGCTGCTGGAGCAATGAGAAATTCCCTTTACTAAAGTCTGAATCTCAGACAAATTCAGTCCTTCTCAGTCAGTTTATTTGTCTTGTCCTGAGATTTATTATGGGACTGAGAGCCTGAAACAAGTTCTCTTGTACTTTGTATACTATTTTCAGGCCACAGATTGTGAGATTGTGCATTAAAAAATATTTTCTGGGGGTAGGTGCTGGCTACTCCTGGCAGTACTCTTGGGCTAAATGCATTGAGGTACTGGGCGCGGACATACCATGCTTAGGATTAAATCCGAGACTCCCAGCTCCAGTCCTTTGAGCCATCTCCTTAATCATAGATTTTTAATTTTATTATGATTCATCATGATTTTTGGTGTTTGAGTTACATTTGATATGCTCGGAACTGCTTATGAAACATGCTCAGGGATTATTCTTGGTGGTGTTCAGGGACCAAGAAGCAAGCCCAGTCCTCCCACATACACAGCACATGCACTGACTTTTTTCGCTATCTCTGAATTGTGTTCCTATCCCTTTATCCCTGAATTTCATAGAGGAGGAAAATGAGGTCCAGTAGGTGTGGGATGAGTTTAAGGTCACGGTACTTTAGGAAGTGCTAGCTGAAGCTAGACATTGGTCTTCCAATTTTTTTTATAGTTAAAAAATTTTTTTTTCCCCCTTTTTTGGGTCACACCCGGCGATGCTCAGGGGTTACTCCTGGCTCTGCACTCAGGAATTACTCCTGGCAGTGCTCGGGGACCATATGGGATGCCAGGGATCGAACCTTAGGCTGGCACGGGCCGGCTGCATGCAAGACAAACGCCCTACCCGCTGGGCTATTGCTCCGGCCCCTGTAATTAAAAATATTTTAATTGTTGTTTAGACAGCATGGTTATAATGTGATGTACAAAGTTTCTGTACTTTCAGCACCACCAGAGTGCCCAGGAGCCTTCGTCACTTCCTTGTGTCACTTCTGGTCTGCTTCTTCCTCCCACTGCTTGTTAATCTCAGTTCTGTGATGGAAGGCCAAGAGTTTGACATAACCTAATACCATCCATTTCCTTGTTTTGTCTCCCCTGTACCACAGATGAGTGACATCATCTGGCATTTGCCCTTCTCCCACTGACTTTCTTCACTTAACACGATAGCCTGCAGTTCCATCCTTGTGCAGCAAGCAACAAAATTCCATCTTCTAGCTGCATAGTATTCCATTGTGTATATCTATCACAGTGTTTTTTTATTTTCTCTTATGTTGATGGACACTGTTTTTTTTCCATATTATGGCTTTTTTTACCACTGTAATGAACTAGGTACACATATCTTTTTTTTTTTCTTTTTGGGTCACACCCGGCAATGGTCAGGGGTTACTGCTGGCTCTGAACTCAGGAATTACTCCTGGCGGTGCTCGGGGACCATGTGGGATGCCGGGATCGAACCTGGGTCAGCCACATGCAGGCAACTGCCCTACCCGCTGTGCTATCACTCTGGCCCCATGTTTTTCATTTTGTGGGGGTTCATACCTGATGGTGCTGGGGGCTACTGCTGACTTAGTGCTTGGGGTTACTCGTGGAAGTGTTTTGTGGAACTTTGGTGTTGCCTGCACTCAGCCCCTTGACAGTGTCACTGGTCCTTGAGTTCATAGTTTCCATTTTTGTTTTGTTTTGTTTTTTTGCTTTCTGGGTCACACCAGGCGATGCTCAGGGGTTACTCTTGGCTCTTTACTCAGGAATTACTCCTGGTGGTGCCTCGGGAGACCATATGGGGAACGAACCCAGGTTGGCCGCGGCAAGGCAAATGCCCTCCCCACAGTGCTATCGCTCCGGTCCCCGTAGTTTCCGCTCTTGAAGTAAACAATATATGCAAAGAAGTGAAATTTCTGGGTCACACAGAAGCTCTGTTACGCCCTCCTCCCCCTCCCATCCCCACCCCCACCTCTCTTCTTCCTCCTCCCCTCCCCTCATCATCTTTTATCCTCTTCGTCTGCGTCTTTTTTTCTTTTTTGGGTTACACCCAGCGATGCTCAGGGGTTATTCCTCACACACTTGATTACTGTGTTCAGTAACTCTTGGCTCTGCAATCAGGAATTACTCCTGGCAGTGCTTGGGGGACCATATGGGATACCAGGGGTCGAACCTGGTTGGCTGCGCAAGGCAAATGTTCTAGGCACTGTACTGTCGCCTCCAGCCCCCAGCGTGATGTCTTCTGTATGTCACTCCCTTGTTCCCTGCCCAGCCTGGGCCCAGCAGAAAGTCAGTATAGACTTGGTGGAGAATAAAGGAAAGTCAGAGTTGCCACAGAAAGAGCTCACTGTCAGCCAGAAGACAGCTGTAGGAGGCAGACCCTCCCAGTCTCTCAGGGACATCTTGAGCTTTGATGGTTCTTGTGGTTTGTCTTTCTCAGTGTTAAATGCTACCTCGGCAGGAACGTGGAGGAGCTGTGGTTTGTAAAACTAGCATTTTATTTGGTGAGAACCAAGTCAATAATGACACTTCTGGAAAACACCACACCTGAGCCAGCTGAGACTTCCTGGGTCTTCAGACCTTCCCCTAGCTCCCAGTATTCATCATAGGCAGGACCTAGTGATTACACGTGGTGCCGAAGACGCCATTACAAATAGATAGCTGGCGTTGAGTGCTTATTTTTTCCCCCTGCAACTATTTTAGGGTTTTTTTTTTTTTTTTGCTTTTTGGGTCACATCCGGTGATGCTCAGGGATTACTCCTGGATCTTTGCTCAGGAATTACTCCTGGTGGTGCTCAGGGGACCATATGTGATGCCAGGGATCAAACCCGGGTCAGTCACATGCAAGGCAAATGCCCTACCTGCCTACCCACTGGGCTATCGCTCCAACCCCTATTTTAGGTATTTTAATACTTTCTTACATGTCTCTATTCCCCTTTCCTTTCCTTTTTGTGGTCAATATTGAGTATCTGGCAGTTGTTCCTGTTGAAGTGCTAGGGCTCCCAAACGTGGTTACTGTGTTCCAGGAAGGAGGGGAGTCACACACTTGGTTCAGGGAGGAGGGGGTTACATACTTGTTTGTGGCACATGCCAGGGGTCACATGCTTGTTGTGGAGATCACACTGACAATGCTAGAGAAGGCACTCAGCAATGTAGGGTGTTGCCAGGATTAACTTGAGGTTTCATGCATGCAAAGCTTGCCACTGAGCCACAATCTTCCATGAATTATTCACTTGATCACTTGATCACTTGACATCCCGATATTCATCAATTTGCTCGAGTGGGCACCAGTAACATTTCCATTTGACCCTATCACATGCCAGTGTAGCCCAATGGCATCTTCTTGCTTCAGGAATACGAACAGACTCAAACCGTTTGTTCAGGGTCTTGACAAGGAAGTCTGACCATCTTGTAGGTGGGCGGCCACGTGATCTTTTGACGTCACGTGGGATCCAGTCGGTAATGGCTCTAGTCCAGCTGTCATCTCCAAATCGCATTACATGTCCAGCTCATCTGATTTTCGACGCTTGGCAAAGGGAAACAGCGTCCCTGACTCTGGAACATCGACAGAGGTCGGAACTCTGGATTCCTTGTCTCACTTGAGTGAGGCGTGATATTCCAAGCATAGCTCTTTTCGATTCCTCTTTGGGAGACCCAAATAGTGTTCTCATCCTGCTTTCATAGGGCCCACATCTCTGGAGGCATATGCTAATGCAGGGAGAACGGTGGAGTTGAGATATGCCCAGAGCCAGAGGTTCTTTGTCCTTTTCCATGCCGCCCTCTTCCTCCTGCGCAGCTCAGGTTTTAGGTCATTCATCATGTTGACTTCTCGACCTAGGTACACGTAACTGCTGCATTCAGAGATGTTTGTTCCATTGAGAGTGAATGGGGCCTTCTGGAACTAGTTCATTTTTCATGAACATTGTTTTGTTGAGATTCAGCTATAGACCTATCTTTCCACATTCTTAGTTGAAGTCAGCCAGCATTTGTGCCACTTGGCTAATGTTTGGTGTTATTAGAACGATATGTTATCAGCGAAGCAGAGGTGGTGTAGTTGCTGACTGTCTATCTTCACTCCCATTCCTTCCCATTCTAATTGTCGCATGAAGTTCTTGAGGGTGGTGCTGAAGAGTTTTGGTGAGATGGTATCACCCCTGCCGAACCCCTCTTTGACATCAGTGATCACTTCCTTGTAGAATGGTGAGATCCTGGTGGTGAATCCATAAGACAGCTCACGAAGGATCTTGATGTATTGGGTTTGAATGCCCTGTTTGGCTAGGATAGAACAATTACACTTGAAGAGATGTGGCCCACTGCCAGCAATTTCTATCTTCATTGTCTACGCACCAACATCCACATACAAGGAAGAAGAAATTGAGAAATTATACATGGAACTGGAGGGTTCTATAAAAAGATCACACCTTCTACAAGATCATAGTCGGTGATTTTAATGCCAGATAGGACTGAGAAGATCGGGCCGAAGAACTCCCACATCGGGACCCATGGCCTAGAATGGAAACGAACAGGGTGAGAGAGACTGAGTTCATCATGTCCACCAAGACCATTCATAGGGAACTCACAGTTCCAGAAGGCTAAATTGAAACGTTGGACATGGAATCTCCTGGTGGACAGTTTCGCAATGAAATTGATCATGTCATATTCAATCGATGGTTTTGCCTGACTGATGTCACTGTCGTCCCAAAAATTCCAAACAGGATCGGACCACCCTCTCCTTCATGCAAAATTCTACTTCACGCAACAGGGAGAAAAGGCTGCAAAAGTTTAAGAAGAGAACTCCTAGAATGACCATCTGGGAACTTTTTGGCACCATTGCGGCAACATGGGAAGATACCATCATTGATGACATCGATGAAGAATTCAACCAACTGGTTCAGCACCTCCATGATTGTGTGAAGAATGCTGAGAGAGAGAAAGCCACAAAAGGACGCCTGTCTTCAAAGACTCTCGAGCTCATTCACCAATGTGGCAAGGGCGTGATTGCCTCAGGCAATCAAATGCTAACATCCAAGCTCACAAGCAGTGCAGAGAAGCGATAAAGGAAGACCTCAAAGAGAGAAGAGCAGAAATACTGGAAGATGCAGCAGAAGCCAGGAAAAGCATTTGCAATGCCCACCTGTCCTTCGCCAACTCTAAGACCAAGATGACTGCTCTCCGATGTCCTGATGGATCTATCACATCTTCCAGAAAGGCCATAGAGAAGAATATCCATGACTTCTACTTGGATCTCTTTGATAGCTACATCCACCTGCCCACATACCAAATTCCTCAGGATAGATATGTCATTCCCAATATTCTCCCTTCTGAAATCCGACATGCCATTTCATTGGTAAAGAAGCGAACAGCAGCAGGTCCATACAAAGTCAGACCCGAACACCTGAAGAATCTGCCTATCAGTACTCATCAATACACTGGCTCGGCTCTTCACACGCTACCTGTCTGAATGCAAGGTGCCCTCCCAATGGAAAACCAGCAGGACAGTTCTACTGTTCAAGAAGGGAGACATTCACGATATTGGCAACTATCGCCCCATCTGCCTGTTGTCCGTCATCTACAAGCTGTTCACTTGAGTCATCCTGAACAGAATTGGCAGAACATTAGATGAAGGACAACCATGTGAGCAAGTTGGTTCCAAAAAAGGATTTAGCACAATTGACCATATCCATACGGTAACCAAGCTCATTGAGGTTTGTAGGGAGTTCCAAGATGCCACTGTCTCACGTTCATTGATTTAAAGGAAGCCTTTGATTCTGTGGAGACTGAAGCAGTCTTAGAAGACATGAGTTATTGCTGTATTTTTTCCAAATTGTTTTTATTGAGATATAATTATATATATAGTAAAATATATTCATTTGATGTTTCGGGTAGCTGATCCCTACAGTCAAGATATGACTATTCCATCGGTAGGTGATATCTTCATTTTAGTAGAACTGAATTGAAGAATAAATGTGACTTGTCCAAAGTCTCAGAGCTAGTGAGTGATAGAAAGGGATTTGAATGTAGCCTCTCTGACCTTGAGAACATAATTTTCCCTTTCTTTTTTCAATATTTTATTATACCACTGTTAGATATACAATTACAAGATGTTTATGTTTGAATTTTGGTTCTATGGTGTTCCAACACCTATCCCTCCACCTCCCCTCCCCCTTCCTCCAGTCTGCCTCCATGGCAGGTTCTTTATCTTCTCTCTCTCTCTCTCTCTCTCTCTCCTCCTTTCCCTTTCTTACACATTGTAGATTGTAATATATTCTAGAACATGATTGGTTCCACTAGATGGATGTACTGGGCCTGGACCACAATAATGGTGGCTATTATGGTGAACGAAGTCTCATCCAGCTGCTTCTGAGGCCCTACAGAGGTGATGGGCCCACTCCCAAAACCCGTCTTGCCTCCTGGGAACCTCATGGTTAGTTAAGCTAGGGGAGAGCTGGATGGCAGCTCTCCCCCATGTGTCTGAGTCTCTGCATCATGGCTGAGAACCCCAAGGCAGTTCATGGCTGGGCCCACCAGGCCTTTGGGATGGGTCGGAGAGGGGAAGGGGTACCCTAGCTCTATCTCCAGGTATGCCTGGTGACTTCTGCCTCCTAGAGCCTTCTACCTGGGCTCAAACTCAGCTGCTCTGAGCTGGTCTTGAGATCAGTGTCTCTCTTGTGTGGGTTCTGATGAGCTGTAGGGTCTGGACCATGAAAATGGCGGATATTATGGTTAGAGAGTCTCATCCGGCTGCTTCCAAGGCCCTACAGAGGTGATGGGCCAATACCCAAAACCCATCTTGCTTCTTGGGAGCCTCATGGTCAGCTGAGCTAGGGGAGAGCTGGATGGCAGCTCTCCCCCGTGCTTCTGAGTCTCTGCATCATGGCTGAGAGCCCTGAGGCAAGTTCATGGGCGGGGTCACCAGGCCTCCAGGATGGGTCAGAGAGGGGAAGGGTTACCCTAGCTCCATCTCCAGGAACACCTGGTGATTTCCACTTTCGAGAGCCGCCTACCTGGACTCGAACTCAGCTGCTCTGAGCTGGTCTTGAGATCAGTGTCTTTCTCGCATGGGTTCTGATGAACTGTGGGTCTGTACCATTATAATGGTGGCTATTGTGGTGAGAGAGTCTCATCCGGCTGCTTCCGAGGCCCTACAAAAGTGATGAACCCACTCCCAAAACCCATCTTGCGTCCTGGGAGCCTTATCGTTAGCTGAGCTAGGGAGAGCTGGATGGCAGTTCTCCCCCATGCGTCTGAGTCTCTCATCTTTCTCTCTATCTCTATTTCTGTCTCTGTATTTCTCTCTCTTCTCCTACACCTTCTGACTTGCCTTACAGTTTATGATGCCATTATCTATGTGTATATTAGTAGTGATTTCTAATGTGACATTATAGTTCCTCATCCCCCATCAACCTCCCCAGTTTGTTACAACTATCACTATCACTATCACTATCTTCCTGTTAATCATCTATTTCCTAGAGTGGGCACCAGTAATATCTTCATATGTCCTGTCTCATGCTCGTAGAACCCAAAGGCATCTGCTTGCTCCAGGAACATAAAGAGCCTCAGACCATTATATTAGGTCACGGGAATGATCTAATATAAATGTTACTTGAAGCAGGAATGTCCTGTCAGGTCGGAGGCGCAGAGATGAGACTCCAGGCACAAGATGTATTTCCATTAATATTTTTAATGATCACCAGCCGGAGGGGCATCAGCTCTCATCTTGGTGGCTAACTGGCCGCAGCTGACTGACTAGAGCTGACTGACCAGAGCTCACTGACCACAGCTCACTGAGGAGAGCTGACTGACTAGAGTTCACTTATGAGAGCTGACTGACGAGAGCTGACTGACCCTTAACAAAGACCCCAACTTTCTTATAAGCCAACACAACAAAGGGCAGTAAAACTTAGAGTTAAGTTTACATAATTGACACTGCAAGGACATTTTATTTTTACCATAGGATTTATGGTGATAGGGAGGAAACACTCAGAGCCAGAAGCCTGCAGGTGGTGCTATCTCAGTGAGGTGAGATAAGCAAAGAATGCAACAGTTTGTTAACTTAGCCTTCCTGAATTGCCCCAGAAGAGGAGGTCTTGTTATAAGACTCCATCTAGGGTTAATTAGCGCCAACAAGGGAATGTGCAGAAAAATGACCTAGGATAGCCTTTGTCTGTGTAAGTGCAGCTTGATTAACAGTTTCCCTAGGGTTTTCTACATACTAACTCTAATTGGAGACAGTCTGCCAGAAGACCCCATGTATCTGTTAACAGGCAGTATACATCAGACCTTCCTTTGCATATCCTTAGATCTACTTACTGCTACAGTTACTGGTATTTGGCATATCAAATACTACACGAGCAGCTTGCCAGGCTTGCCGTGCAGGTGTCATACTGTTGTAGTCACCTCTAAATAATGCATTTATTGATGAACCGCTCTGCCCCATGTCTGAGAGTCTCTGGATCAGCATACCTGGGCCGGATTGAAAAAAAAAAACTGCTGCATGGTGGGTGTCGATGATCCTGGCTGTGATAGTCTGGTCTGCTGGGTGGAGTTGTGACGAGAGGGAAGTCCGGATGTGGAAAATGGTGGGCCCCATGGAGTAAGGGGTGGGGGATCGTCTGGCTTGTGAGGCTCTGCTGGGGTGGCAGGCCAGGGCTAGAACCCGCCATGCCTCCCGGGCGCTGCATGAGCGGCTGGGCACAGGGAGAGCAAGTAGCAGCTCTGCCCCCATGTCTGAGAGTCTCTGGATCAGCATACCTGGGCCAGATTGAAAAAAAAAAACTGCTGCAGGGTGGGTTTCGATGATCCGGGCTGTGATAGTCTGGTCTGCTGGTGGAGTTGTGACTAGAGGGAAGTCCGGATGTGGAAAATGGCGGGCCCCATGGACAGATGTGAAAGATCCTGGGAAGGACCTGGTCCTAGCCTACTTTGTTATCTGAGCCTCTTGGCGTGGCTGCACATTGTTCTTCTTATGTCAGATCATCCACCACCCAGGGCCCACAGGGCAGAGCCCTGGGGGTGTAGACAAGCCTGTCTCCTGTCTGCAGCCTGCCAATGCAGCCAGGCACCACAGCCACAACTGCAACACCTTGAGGGGCAGGTGGCCCTGCCCTTTCTTTTTGTTTTAATAGGGGACCTTCCCGGTGAGCTTGGGGACCTGGGGGATCACTCCAGGAGATAATTGCTTTGTGGTTGGGGCCTGATGGTTTAGTAGTTGGTCCTGATGATGTGGTACCACTCATGTCCAGTGGTGTATGGCTTCTGGGGCCACACCCTACAGTGCTTGTGTTATACCTGGGAATGCTCCAGGAGTGTTGGCAGTGGTGGGCACTGGGAGGACAGTAGGGACAGACCAGACAGCTTATGGGAAGGGGTCAGATGGAGTTCTGAGTCCAGACATTTGAAAAGGGGAAAGGAGCCAGATTTGAAGGCCATAAAGAGAACATGTAATTGTCTTAATGTCTTCCAAAGACTGATCTTTGCAATTATTTTTCTGTGTGGCTTCAGAAGGCAAAACTAAAAACAATATGGATGGGACATGTAGCATAGTTTGGGAAAAATGAAGTGCATCATTGCCTCATCAGAGTGGAATGCAAGGAAGATCAGAGCCCTTCAGTATTAAGGTTCATCTCCTGAATGACTTGAGACATTTGGGAATCTAGCATCTGTTATGATCTTTCTTCTTCCCTCTTTCTTTTCTGAAGTATTCTATAAGGGTAAGGGCTTATTGAGTTAAAGAAGTTATCCTTGTCTCCAAAGAGAGGATGAAATAATCATATTAAGTCTGCTAGTATTTGCCAGTTGGTGGCTTTGGTGGATGGTACACAGTAGGGATTTTAAAAATGGATCTTGGGGCCAGAGTGATAGTACAGTGTTTGCTTTGCACACAGTCAACCCAGCTTCAAACCTGGGCATCCCATATAGTCCCCGAGCACCACCAAGAGTAATTCCTGAGTGCAGAGCCAGGAGTAACCCTTGAGCATCACTGGGTGTAGCCCAAAATGCCAGAAAAAAAGAAAAGGCTCTCTCACAGTATTCTGTTCTTATTTCCTGTAGCCCTGAGATGCACAGGCTTTTTGAGAAGCTAGCACTCAGTCAGTGCCGCTCTTGGCCCAGGTCTGTGCCCCCTGGAAATCTACCTTCCTGAATGAGCATACATTCAGTTGAATGTACATACATCTGGTGAATCTTCTCCCAAATTCACCTGAGGCCAGAGTGGTCCCAAGGATCATTCCAGTGTCCCCTGGGGGTGAGATCACCTGTTTTGGGAAAGTTTATAGATGTTGCCACTTTCTAGTTGCAGAACCATCTTCTTCTTCCATGTCATTTGAGGTTGGGGTGTAACCAAGACCTTCTTCAGAGTGAGTTCTTAATGTCGGCTCTCCCTACTCCTTTCTGCCTTTAACTTCTGCCAGAGACACTCCGATTGCATTGAACTCTGAAAGAAGAGGGGGTGGCATAGACCTGGGGTCAAGTGTGGCACTGACTGAGTGCTAGCTTCTCAAAAATCCTCTTTGGTCCTGGGAGAACTTTGAATCTTGTGCATATTTTGTTGATTTCTCCAAATTTTGCATACCGGGGGTATTGAGAACAGTCTGTCAAGTCAAACCTGGTGTGGGCATGTGCAAGGTAAGTGCCCTACCTGCTGTTCTGTCTCTCCAGTCCCCAGGACTAATGACTTTAAAATTGCAGCTTCTCTAAAATTGGTTGAGTTATTGTTTGATCTGGTCCCCTGTTATACAGAGAAGATTTTTCAAACTACTAAAACTTTTTACCAATGTGTCGGGAGCCGCTGGGGTCTCCAACAGTACCAGAACAGAAGTAAGTTCTCTTCTACCTTCGAGGCCACCGGGAATGGATGAAAACTCATGAGTCCGGCACAGTTCCAAAAAAAATCTTTTAATAGTACAAAAGCTCTACCACTGCAATCCAATATAATGAAAGAACTCTAGCTCTGGTCAGAACTTAGACCATACACGAGAGCCCAAGTCTCCCACCAAAGAGGATCCTACCATAAAGGAGACCTACCCAAAAAAGGGGTGAGTGCCTCAAGTCAGTCCCCCTTATATACACAAAAGCAATCTTAACTGTTGACAGGGAGAGTCCTGTCAACCAAAAAAACCCTAAACAGCTTCTAGAAGAGTGTAGAAAGGTGGTACCACACCCTATTATAGGTATAAACAAATGGTATGCCAAGAACTAATCCCTTCTTCCAAGATTATGTAAAACACTGGAGAGAGAGAGGGAGCTGGTATAAATTAATACATCTTATTTCATGGGCTTCATGTAATCTAGATGGTACCCACAAGGTCCTTCTTATTTACTATATGCACCATGGTGATTCTGAGTATCTCAATCTCTGTATACTGAAAGGGTCACACTCGCCTGAGTGAGAGCAAACTAGCATGATCCTTCCATAATCTTAAACGATAGTTTCAACGTAGCCAGGGTGGTAGTCTCCTGGTAAATTCTAACTGTCCCACGCTGGGTGCAGTGGGTATAAAGAGGAGCTGTGCCCAATCTAGATAACATAGAAGTCTTAGTAGATGTATAATAATAAGTCAGAAGATACTCATTCAGAGTCAAGGTGACTTCTGTAACTGCCACACCATCAGTGTTTACATAGAAGAGAGATCTCATTAGTATGAACCTTGGCTTAAGAACATGTAAATAAAACGTGTGGGAGTCAGAGGCCAGGTAAGATAGAAAATGGAACAGTGTGCTAACTATTGTTGAGGGTACTAATGCCAACCTAGAACTGAGCATTAAATAGAGGCAAAAAGATACTCATGACAACCCTTTAATGTATCTTCTGTAATCCATAGTCTGGAAGGGAAGGAAAAGAGAAAGAGAGAGAAAGGGAAAGAAATAAAGAACCTGCCATGGAGGAGGGCTGGGGGAGGGGGAGGGAACCGGGACGTTGGTGGTGGGAGATGGGCACTGGTGGAGAGATGGGTGCTGGAACACTGTATGACCAAAACCCAAATATTAACTTTTTAATTGTATATCTTTGTAATTGTAAAAAAAAGAACATGTAAATAGATTAAGCTGTGAGTGGATAAAACAGCAAAGCTCCCAAGCTAGCTAAACCTGTCATCTAATAGGAATGACCCACCTAGGGATATCATATGCATGCCTTGACCTAAACCTACTTTTAAACATAGATTAGCTACTTAGAACCACTGAAGGAAATGCTCAATTTCTTTTTTGGGGTGGGCTGGGCCAAATGTAGCAGAACTCAGGGGCTTGACTCCGAGTCATTCTTGACTCTGACCTTGGGGGAGTTTGCTCCCATGATGCTCAGGGAACTGTGTAGTGCTGGAGATCACTAGGCTCCTTCAGGACAAGTGTGTGCTTCACCTCAAGCTATCTCTGACCCTTGACTTTCCTAATAAGGCAACTATTCAGGATGAAAAGGATTAGCATCAGGTGATGTCAGAAGGGATAACTGGACCACATAGTCTGAATCTGGATCTTGGAACCCTTTCTCCATGAAGGGACTCACTAATTCTCTGCACTATCACTATGTGTGTGTGTATGTGAGTGCGTGTGGTGTGTGTCTGTGTGTCTGTGTGTCTGTGTTTAGTGTTTGGATTTGGACCCAATACAGAGACTTTTCTGAAATAATTCAGAAAATGTTTCCGAGCCCTACATAGACTATTGAGACAATACTTTTCTAAAGACTCAGGGTTAGCAATAGAGAAGCAAGTATTTTTGAAAGAAGATAGTCTGATTTAAAAAATGTGAGCTTTGGGTTCTCAGAGGATGTATACACAGTGCACCATGATTTTCTGATGGTGAACTGAAAGAAAGATGAGAAATGGGTAGGGGTTAGGGTAAGTTGACTCTTAAGACCTTCCAGCTCAGAGCTTCTGTGATTCTTCCAAACCTTTGCAGCCTGAAAATTCTATAACAGACTTTTCTTAGAAATCTGAAGTCCTAACCAAGGGTCAGTGAAAATGATGACTATGATGAAATTAAGTTTCACTGATCTCCTCTCCACATTTTTTTCCCAGTTGTTGCCATCCCTTGCATTACATATGTTTTGATGTTATTTAAAAAGATTCAGCTTTGGCGGCCAGGAGCGATAGTCCAGCGGGTAGGGCATTTGCCTTGCATGCAGCCGACCCGGGTTCAATCCCCGCATCCCATGTGGTCCCCCACGCAGTGCCAGGAATGATTCCTGAGTGCAGAGCCAGGAGTAACCCTGAGCATCGCTGGGTATGACCCAAAAAAGAAAAAAAAATCCAACTTTATGGGTGATCCATGATCTAGCTTTTCTTGTTTCACCCTCTCAGTACCTCAGGATATAGGTAAGAAAGTCCTCTTTTTTTATTTTTATGTTTTGTCTTTTTGGGTCACACCCAGCAATGTTCAGGGGTTACTCCTGGCTCTGCACTGCACTCAGGAATTACTCCTGACAGTGCTTGGGGGACCATATGGGATGCCGGAACTCAAACCCGGGTTGGCCGCATGCAGAGAAAATGCCCCTACCCATTATGCTATCGCTCTGGCCCTACTCTTTTTTTTAGAGGTAAAGAAATTGAGATCCAGTGGAATAAAGGAATTTATCCATATTATGTGTGAGATTGGAATCTTTGTTGCTCTCGATAAATATTTGTTGAATAAATAAATGCACTGAACTTTTGCCTAGAGTTCTTTTCTTAGCCAGTGTTTTCACTACCCTGAGCTTACCCCAACTCCATCCCTGGGGACTTTCTGGACCGTCTTTAGGACTGAGTGGTTCTTGCTGACCTTCCATTTGGGATTTCCTCATGCGCTAGCTGAATCTGTGTGCACTTGTTAGAGAGCATTATCCCAATTGTGTTCCCTACAGAGTGGGAAGGGAAAAAACACTCCACCCACTGTAATTCTTTTTTTGTGACTTGTTTTCTGGGATCTTTGTATCATTGCTGACAAGAGTGACTCACCACCTTCACTATGTGATTTTCTTAGTTAAGAGAACTTTTTCCTTAGATAATTAATAGTTAAGGCACAGGTCCTTAACAGTTTTACTGAGAACACAACAGTTCTCTCTTCTTGTTGAGCCCAAACCTATTACTCTGGTTTGGTAAAATTCCGTGACCGCTGCGTGGTATGCCCCCGCTGTAAGTAAGAGTGGGGAACCACTTTTCTGCCAAGGACCAATTGGGCAATGGTCCAGTCCCTTGCAATTGCAGCTAATGAGAAGCACACGTCTGGCTCATCAGGCACCTTGGTCAGACCAAGTGATTTCAAGGGTCTTAAGTCCAGTCCATGTCCAGTCCATGGTCTGGAATTCCCCACCCCTGCTCTAGGGGAAACCCTTGGGGGTATGGGCCTTAGAATCCACTGGAAAGACAAGATACATAAACAGGAAAAGCAGCTTGAGACAGTTTTGACAAAACGCATAGTCAGATAGTATACGTGTGTGGCAGGTGTTTGTGGTCAGTATGACTCCAGTTAATGGCTTCTGGAATCCTGTCACATTTTCTAACTGTAAGCCCCTGCTCCATCTAGATTGGACGTATTTCCTTTTACTCCACGGGTCCCTGTGAGGGACTGGATGATACCAGGAAAAGTTAACCCTCACTACAAAATGGGGCCACCCTTTGGGAATTTAGCTGTACAAAGATGAAAGGAAAGGCCACACTAGTTTTTATTTTTTTTTTATTTAATTTTATTATTTTCCCCCAAATATTATTACACCATTTTAGACATACAATTGAAAGATGCTCATGTGGAGTTTTGGATCTACAGTGTTCCAACACCCATCCCTCCACCCAAACCCACCTACCATCACCAATGTCCCCACCTCCCTCCCCCTCCCGCACCTCAACTACTTGGCAGATTCTGTATGTCATTTCTTCCGTCTTTATATCTCCTTCCCGATAAACTTTCCTGCTCTTCGTGGAATACAGTGCATTAAAAGACATTACTGTTTCACTATTTTAGTGGACTGCTGCGGCCGCTTGCGGCGCGATCTGGGCTCGAACTGGTCTTGCTCTGTTGATCTGGTCGTGAGGCATTTTCTCAGCGTCTGGACAGCGAAGATGGTGGCTAGTGTGATGGGCGAGGTTTCATCCGGCTGCTTCCGGGACCCCCAGAGGCGATGGGCCAACACCCAAAACCCATCTGCCCTCCTCGGGATCCCATCGTCAGCTGGGCTCGGCGCGAGCCCGGCTCCAGTCTCCCCCAGCCGCTTGCGCAGCTCTGCATACTGGTTCCCGGGCGGCTCCTGGGTGGGTCCACCAGACTCGACAAAATGGAGGGGGGAGTGGCTTAACCCTGACTCCATCTGGCGAATTCCCAGTGATTCCCGCTTCTGGGAGCCGCCTACCTGGGCTCGAACTGGTCTTGCTCTGTTGATCTGGTCGTGAGGCATTTTCTCAGCGTCTGGACAGCGAAGATGGTGGCTAGTGTGATGGGCGAGTTTCATCCGGCTGCTTCCGGGACCCCCAGAGGCGATGGGCCAACACCCAAAACCCATCTGCCCTCCTCGGGATCCCATCATCAGCTGGGCTCGGCGCGAGCCGGGCTCCAGTCTCCCCCACCGCTTGCGCAGCTCTGCATACTGGTTCCCGGGCGGCTCCTGGGCGGGTCCACCAGACTCGACAAAATGGAGGGGGAGTGGCTTAACCCTGACTCCATCTGGCGAATTCCCAGTGATTCCCGCTTCTGGGAGCCGCCTACCTGGGCTCGAACTGGTCTTGCTCTGTTGATCTGGTTGTGAGGCATTTTCTCAGCGTCTGGACAGCGAAGATGGTGGCTAGTGTGATGGGCGAGGTTTCATCCGGCGCTTCTGGGACCCCCCAGAGGTGATGGGCCAACACCCAAAACCCATCTGCCCTCCTCGGGATCCCATTGTCAGCTGGGCTCGGCGCGAGCCGGCTCCAGTCTCCCCAGCCGCTTGCGCAGCTCTGCATACTGGTTCCCGGGCGGCTCCTGGGCGGGTCCACCAGACTCGACAAAATGGAGGGGGAGTGGCTTAACCTTGACTCCATCTGGCGAATTCCCAGTGATTCCCCGCTTCTGGGAGCCGCCTACCTGGGCTCGAACTGGTCTTGCTCTGTTGATCTGGTCGTGGGTCAGTTTCTCAGCGTCCGGACAGCGAAGATGGTGGCTAGTGCGATGGGCGAGAGTTTCATCCGGCTGCTTCTGGGACCCCCAGAGGCGATGGGCCAACACCCAAAACCCATCTGCCCTCCTCGGGATCCCATCATCAGCTGGGCTCGGCGCGAGCCGGCTCCAGTCTCCACACTAGTTTTTCTTACCTAAAAGACAAGCCCGTAGGGGCCTCACATTATGAAAGACTTTTGATAAATAGCAAGAGTGCATAAGAAATTGCCCTGGAGCAGAGTAGACCAGACAAAGGACCTTGTGGGGGATGGAGATATCAGTATAGGATGGGGGACATAGTTGGAATTATACAACTTTAAAAAAAAATATTTAATGAATTATATGACTTGATTCTCTCCATGAAAATACACCCGAGCGGTTTGAGGCTTTTGGTATTCCTGGAGCAAGCAGATGCCATTGGGCTACACTGGCTCGTGATAGGGACAAATGGAAACGTAACTGGTGCCCGCTTGAGCAAATTGATGAATAATGGGATGTAAAGTGATCAAGTGAAGAAGATATTTTTATCTCAGGTATAGTTTTTGTGCCAGTCCCCTCTGCGGTGTTTGCATAAGAAAGAGTTCTCTTTGACATAAAGCTCTGAGCCTAAAGATATGAAAATGGTTTATACGGAGAAGAGGAATCCCAGATGCAGAGATCAGGGCTAATGGGTGAGGCAGCAGTCAACATACATGTAAATGTTTAAATATAGAGATGAAAGTATAATGGAAAGTTTGTACTTTAGAAGTGTGTCATCAGGAAGTGAACTTAACTTTCGGGAACTGTTTTTCTTTATCTGTAAAGTAGTCATAGTGATAACAACCTCATAGGGTTCTGAGGGGCTTGATGAGGTAATGCATATGGAAACCAGCAGAGTGATTGATTGGTGCCTGCCTCATAAAATGAATGGTAATTCCGTACCTCACCCCTTCTTAGGGACCTTCCTTGAGGAAATAAGGAAAACAGTTTGATTAGGATTAGGGAATGAAAAGAGCATGAAAACCCATAAGTGAACTTTCCATGACTGGGTTGGTTATGTTTGGAGTAAAGGATCAATGGAAGAACTGATTAGAAGTGAAGTTAAAGAGACAGTTGGGGAGAGAGCTCAGAGGAGAGCGCTCGGGGGCCTGCCGCATATGAGAGCCCAGAGCCCAGACCTGGCACTGCATGGTTCCCTGAGTACTCCTGGGAGCTCAGGGGGTTACTCCAGTCTATTCTAAGAGGGAAGCTTCTCCACCCCCAAAAGCTGTTGTACTTTGATTAAAAATTATTCATTGCTCAGTATGCCTTTTAAAAAGAGTAATAGGCTATTGAAGCACTCTAAGAAAAGTAGAATATATATAGAATAGTAAACTAATGAAGAGGTAGAACAGTTAAAAAAAACCTATCAAAGAAAAATACGATATTTCCTTTGTCTTTCCTCTCACAGTCACACTGCTAAGACTTGAAAACAAATGGTCACTCTATTTGTTGGTTAAATGATAGAATTTAGTAAATTCTATTATTTGTTAAATGACAGAAGTGAACAAATTAGGCAAAAGTGATTTTATCTACAACGTTGAAGCACAAATTAACAGGTAAGCTTTGTGAGCTCAGATTTTTTCCTTAAAGTTATAATTTTGTGACTCTAGCACTAACCTAAATTGCCTACAGGGTAAACACTAGTAATAAAGAATGAATGAGTTCACGGTAGATTTCCCCTACTTGCTGGGATCTCTAGACTCCACCTGATGGATATGGTGGGTAGACCAAGGCTGGGGCCAAGTTCCTTCAGAGTTAGGATCATGTGGAAAAGGCTCTGAAAACACGTCCGTGTGGTAGATCACATATAGCCATTGCTTTATGTGTAGGGCTCTGAGTTCAAATCAGGCGCTGCCACTCGTCACTGAATGGATTCTTGCACTACTGGGTACCCGCAATGGTGCCACAAGTATGCCCCCCCCCCCACTACACAACAGAGTGTGCAGCCTCCTTCCCTCCTCCTCCTTCCCTGTCCCCTCCCTCACAATAATGCAATACTGGCTTTCTCTGACGTCGCAGCAACAGCCACCCCCAAAAAAGATCATATGGAATGTTTTTCGCTAATAGGATTTTTTTACCACCGTGAGATACACAATTACAAAGATGTTCATAAGATGTTCCTATTTGGGTTTCAGTCATACAGTATTCCAGCACCCATCCCTCCACCAGTGCCCATCTCCCACCACCAACATCCCCGATTCCCTCTCCCTCCCCTAGCCTGCCTCTATGGCAGGTTCTTTATTTCTTTCTCTATCTCTTTCTCTTTTCCTTCCCTTCCACATTGTGGATTACAATACACACATTAAAATGATGTCATGTGTATCTTTTTGCCTGTATTTAATGCTCAGTTCTAGGTTGGTGCTAATAGGGTTTTTCCTCTGGTCTTTGCTTTTTCAACTGTTCTTCTTCTTTTCTTTAAGCACCTTTATGTTGAGCTTGAGCTGGTGGAAGTGACATGGTGTCCGATGTTAGCCAGGCTTTGTGGTTGATTAACCCACTGAATCACTGACTTTGAGACATTAGGGGAAGGCACGCGAATGCAAGTGAGCAAGTTTGAGAACTGTGAGTATGTGGGGAAGAAGAATGGGGGTGAGATTGGTAGGATGAAAAAAGAATGGTCAGGGGCCGGAGGCGATAGTCGGGGAGGGCGTTTGCCTTGCATGCGGCCAACCTGGGTTTGATCCCCAGCATCCCATATGGTCCCCTGAGCACCAACTGCCAGTAGTAATTCCTGAGTGCAGAGCCAGGAGTAACCCCTGAGCATTGCTGGTTGTGGCTCAAAGAGAGAGAGAGGGGAAAAAAAAAGGAATGGTTAGAGGGATCTAGTTTTTAAAAAATTAAAAATAAATTTTTATATTGAATCACTGTCAGATGCACAAGAAATCTAGTTTTAACTTTTCCTTAGTGCCAAAATTATTTTCCATTTGTGATCTGTTGTCACTATTTTATTAGAAAGCTCCGAAGTCAAGAGAGTTAGATTTCTCCTGCCACAGTTTGATGCCACATAGGGCAAAGCGCTGCTGCTCTGCTGGTTTCATTTCCCTCATTTCAGAGAGGGTGAAGAGTATCTGCTCTGCCCGACTCCTTTGGAGCACTGGGGAGCTGTAGGGTGAGGGCGTATTGCAGGAGAGATGGGGAGCCGCGATCAGAGCAGATGAGTGTCCTTGCGTCTTTTCTCACCAGGACCTTCCCTAAAATCTGCCCTTGACATGCAGGTGTCCTTGACCTCTGTTTCCCTGTCTCTGGATGACCACTCTTCACCATGTATGTGGTGAGGTCACTTGCTAAGCTCTTCATTGCCCCTGTCCTTCTTCTGAGGTTTTGCCATTGTCATATCAATATTGTCTTGCCATTGTTGGTTTGGAGATAACTATTATAGAATAGGTTTGAGAATCAAGCAGCTTGAACCTTAATTAAAAAAATTTGGGGGACTGGAGCGATAGCACAGCGAGTAGGGCATTTACCTTGCATGTGGCCGACCCGGGTTTCATTCCTGGCATCCCATATGATCCCCCAAGCACTGCCAGGAGTAATTCCTGAGCAAAGAGCCAGGAGTAATCCCTGAGCATTGTCGGTGTATGACACCCCCAGTTTTTTTTAATTGAAGCACTGTGAGAGCTGTAATTTTTTTGGGGGGTCACACCTGGCAATGCTCAGGGGGTTTCTCCTGGCTCTGCACTCAGGAATCACTCCTGGCAGTACTCGGGGGACCATATGGGATGCGGGGATCGAACCCAGGCTGGCACGGGCGCGGCGTGCAAGGCAAACACCCTACCTGCTGGGCTATCGCTCCGGCCCCTGTAATTTTTTTTTTAAGAGGCGCCTCCCAAACACTACTCAGTGGGCCCGGGCTCTTCCCAGCAATACTCAAGCATCTGGGCTCACTTTTTAGTGGAGGACCAGAGGATGTGATGATGCTTGGGCCCGCAGTGTCAAGGTCTACCAAGGCCACCCTGCTGATGCTCTGGCCCGCTGCATCACAGCCAGAGAATCTTGGGGATTGTTGTTGCTAGAGACCAAACTGGGGTTGGCTGTGTGGGAGGGGTGTGATTTAACCTCTCCACTGTCCTCTGGCCTCGGAGTTCTCTTTACAATTGACGGGCAGTGTGCTTCTGAGCAGGTTCACGTAATCTCTCTGTATCTTGATGAGAATCATACTACTTCACTTGCAATATTGTGAGTACTTAGAATATCAGCACCTGGAGGAGAGTACAAATACTGCATCTACCATATTTAATAGTGATTTTATGATTGTGATGGAGAGAAGAAGTCTCAAAACCTTACACTATGTGGAAGCTGAATCTACAAGCATGAAAAGTCAGGCCTTGTATGGATTTAGTTCTGCCGGTTGCCTGGTATTTGCAGCTCACAGTGGTCTGCTGAACGCTTTCTCTGAGGTGATGTTTTCTGGATAGTTGGGCCTAGGACAGAAGGAAGAAACACCTGAGGTTTCTTTTAGCATTTCTGGTCTTTTCTTCTTTTTTAGTTTTTGGGTCACACCCAGTGATATTTAGGGGTTACTTGTGGCTCTGCACTCAGGATTACTCCTGGCAGTGCTCAGGGGACCATATGGGATGCCGGGAATCGGACCCAACTTGGGTGCATCCAAGTGTCTTAACTGATGTACTATATCTTCAGCCCCCTCTGGCCTTTTCTATCTGCCATCTCTGCTTATTCTTCTTGGATTCTAGGTTTCTAGAATAGCCAGATGGTTGTTTTGTTTGTTTTTTGTTTTGCCTCTTCTTTTTGCCAAGTGTCTTCATCAATCAGTCTTTTTGTTAGACTTGTTCAGGCTTCTACTGTTTGATCCTTATCAATTCTCCATTAGCTTTGTAGCATATCCTGGCCATTTTTCAGCTTCCTGCTCTGTTGTGCCCTTCCCAATGCCCCATAGCACTGACATCATCTGAGAGAAATTGTTTTCTCTGGTTTTAGTCTTACTTGTGTTATGCACACTGGCCTGTGAGTTGGGAGAGGGGATTTCGGTATAGACTGCTACTGTCCGAGCTATGTGAGTGTGGGCAAGCTCTCTCTCTGTCTCTGACTTGTCATTAAAGTGAAGGATTTCAGAATGAGTGTGACATTCTGTACCATCTGAAAATGAGTGTGACAGATTTCACTTTTCAAGGGAGTCATGTCCGAACTTCCTCATTTGTAAAACTTAGTAAGCTGGCTTGACTAATTTATAAAATAATTTTAGTTCTAAATATTTTCTTCCCATTCTTAGTTGTTTATTTTATTTATTATTTTTTTTGCTTTGTTTTTCCTGCCTCTATTGCTTTCTGGAACATTTCTGTGACAGTTGACAACTGTGTACAGGAAACCCTCGAACACTTCTAACTTGGCAAAGGTTATTGCTCCCTCTGAACCTCATCCTAACCCATTTCCTGTGTTTATAGCATTTGAATTTTTTGCTTAGTGACAGAACTGACAGGTTCTCTCTCCTTAACCTGGTGCAGGGTAAGCTAAAATGAACATCAGTTTGGGGAGCCAGGCTTTCAGTCTCCATTTCAGCTGTGAGGTGAGCAACCTTACCTCTCAAAACTAACCTTTTTTATCTGTAAAATTGGAGAAGTTCACTGGTCATCCTTTCTTGATGTTATTAAATACGGACAGTTGTCTCCCCTTTATTCCACTAAGAGACACTGCTAACCTAGTTCTTCCACACACTCCTTTCTGGAAGGGACCCAGGAGAGCTTCCTTTGCATTTCCCATATGATTCAAACTAAGAGGAAGAGAGTCAAAGACGGTGTTTTCCCACATAGTCACTGCTGCTGCATGATTATTCGCCCTGTGTTTAACTAACAATGTAATTTTAAAAGGTTTTGTATAATAGCTTAAGCCCACTTATTTTTTTTTTCAAAAAAAAAAACTTTTTGGGGATGGGGGGGAATAAAGACTATGATGGATGTTGGAAACTTCCATGAACAGCTTTGTAACTGTGTATCTCACCATGATTCAATAACAACAAAAACAAAAAACTAATTATTATATGATGAAATGTGGTAACGGTCTTAGACCCAGATTGGCAGAAGAGAATGAGGTGGGAAGCTGCCCAAGAAATCAGCTGCTTAGTGGTAGCCAGGAAGACACCAGTGTGTATTCTTATCAGTACTCTGGGCACGCGGCATCCCAGTTTCAGCCCTACTTTCATTATGTGTATGACTTGTGTCTGTGGTGTCTTTGGGCCGTAGTTACAGTACTGATTTCACAGTTTAAGGGACAATGCATATAGAAATTCAGTCTTGGGCCTGAGTGATAGTCTAGTGGGTAGGGTATTTGCCTTGCATGTGGCCAACCTGGGTTTGATCCCCAGCATCCCATATGGTCCCTGAGCACCACCAGGAGTAATTCCTGAGTGAAGAGCCAGGAGAAACCCTGAGCATTGCGGTGTGACCCAAAAAAGCAAAATAATGATGATGATGATGATGATGATGATGATGATGATGATAATAATAATAATAATAAAATTCAGCCTTGTTCTTGACCCTTACTTCTTTAGACATGTGCTTTATTCTGTTTTGTCAATGGCAGAAAGTTACTCAAGTACTATTCCAGATGGGGTTCGTAGAACCCAGTTATGGTTAGAAGAAAAAAGGTAGTTCCCTGGACCAGACTAGACTTAGAGTGGGATACTTATGGGACCTTCAGTGATTAAAGAAGGATTCCTGTAGAAATAGCACTTTCTCTGGTAGGCCTTGATGTTCAGCAAATATTTGAAATGAAGAGCTAGAGGGAGAGTAATTTCAGCTGTTCACTTACCAAAGCTCTGGTGGTTTATATAGGCCAGAGCAATTTCAGGTGTCTACTTACTAAAGTTATGATGGTTTGTTAGGTCAGTTTCATATATATCTGCTTCTCCATAAATTTAAGTTATTATCCAAAGGATTATCTTTTTAATTCTTACTTTTTTTTAATTTTAAGAGAAGAAAAATAAAAGGCAAGGAAAATATATCATTTACCAATATCAAATAGTTTTATTTTCACTTGTGGAGATTAAATAATTTTGAATATTGGAAAATTATTTTAATATATCACATTATTTATAAAAAGTGCCTCTAAACACAGCTTTTTTTAATGACATCTGGCAGTATTTATTTATTTATTTATTTTATTATACCACCATGAGAAATACAATTACAAAACTGTTCATGACTAGGTTTCAGTCATACAGTGTTCCAGCACACATCCCTCCAGCGGCCACATTTCCCACCCACCAATGTCCCCTGATTCCCTCCTCCTTTCCCCCAGCCTGCCTCTATGGCAGGCACTTTGCCTCTTCTCTGTCTCTGTCTCTGTCTCTGTCTCTGCATCTCTCTCTCTCTCTCTCTCTCTCTCTCTTCTCCCTTCTCTCCCCCTTCTGTTACACATTGTGGCTTGCAATACATACACTTAGGGCTGATTACGTAATCCCTTTCTCCAGTAGTGTTTAATTTTATTTGTTTATTGGATTTAGAACCACACCCAGCAGTGCTTGGGGGTGGGGCGGAGGCTGTTCTTCTTGGTTCTCTGTTCAACAATGATCCCCTGTTGCTACACCTAGACCAAATGTGATTCTAGGGATTCAGACCAGAGTTTTGAGGTACAAAGTGGGCGCCTGAGCCCCTGTCATATCTCCAAAGCTCCTGACAGTACTCTTTAAATTAAAAAGAATGTAGTGTAAAGGGTGCCTAAAGGAACTGTGGGGTGGGAGCAATAATACAGTGGTAGGGCATTTGCCTTGCATGTCGCCAACCCGACTTCAATCCCAGCATCCCATATGGTCTCCTGAGCATGGCCAGGAGTAATTCCACAGTGCAGAGTCAGGAGTAAGCCCTGACATTTGCTAAGTAATCTACTCCCTAACACTTTTCACTTGTAAAATAAAGGAAAAAGTCACAACACCGTTTTTATTTCAGAGAACAGTTGAAAATGCTTCTCAGACTTTACTGGGTTGATGAACCACGTAGGGAGCGCTTGGTTGGGGGCTGGCGAAGCTCAGAAGGTACCTGCTCTGCAGCTGGAAGGTGCAGGCTTCAGTCTTGGTTCATCCGGTCCCCGGGCACCACCAAGAGCACCCGCAGCACCGAGCCAGAAGTAGACCCTGAGTCCTGCCGGTGTGACCCCACACAGAACAAACAAGTACAGCCCCTCACTTGGGCTGGAGCGTCTTCGCATGCGCCACATTTGCTTTATGGCGTCATGTCATCCCTTGAGTTCTGTCAGAAGCAACCTCTGAGCCTGGATTTGGCAGTGCATCATCTGAGTGATATGCCTGGTGTGGTGGGAAATAAGAAAAGAGAACTCCGTTTGTAATCTCGATTTGGAGTGGGCCAGTTTCTTTGGTAAACATCTGCTGTTGATTCTGGGAGCTCAGCAGGGGATTCCTGCCTGGTGCCAGGGAACCTGTTCTCTTGAAGCTTGATCCACATCCTGTGAAAGCTGTGGAGATCCCGGTTGTTGTGGCATTGGCTTTTTTTAATTAAACATTTTATTATACCACCGTGAGATATACAATTACAATGTTGTTCATGTTTGGAGGTTTTGGTCACATAGTTTTCCAGCACCCGCCTCCACCAGTGCCCATTTCCCATCACCAATGTCCCCAATTCCCTCCCCCTCCCATAGCCTGCCTAAATGGCAGGTTCTTTATCTCTTTTCTCTCTCTCCTCTCTCTCTCCTTCCTTCTCCTACACATTGTGGGTTGCACTACATACACTTGGAAGCCATCATGTGCATTTTTTTTTCCTGTATTTAATGCTCAGTTCTATGTTGGTATCAGCCCTTTCAACATTTATTCACACATGTTCCCTTCTCTGTCTTACCTAACCTCTGACTCCCTCACGTTTATGGTAATTTCCACTTTTGGTAAGACAACCTGATATATTTATGTCATGCAAATAAATGCAGTCATTCTATGTCTCTTTCCTTCTGACTAATTTCACTCAACATGATCCTTTCCATGTCCATCCATTTATAGGCAAATTTCATAACTTCATTTTTCCTAACAGCTGCGTAGTATTCCATTGTGTAGATGTACCACAGTTTCTTTATCCAGTCATCAGTTCTCGGGCATACTGGTTGTTTCCAGGTTCTGGCTATTGTGAATAGTGCTGCTATGAAAATAAAAGTGCGGATTGTGTTTCCGCTATGTGTTTTTGGCTTCCCAGGGTATATTCCCAGGAGTGGTATAGCTGGGTCAAAGGGGAGCTCAATTTCTAGTCTTTGGAGGAATGTCCATATTGTTTTCCAGAAAGGTTGTACAAGTCGACATTCCCACCAACAATGTATGAGAGTCCCCTTTTCCCGCATCCACGCCAGCACTTGTTGCTTTTGCCCTTTTGGATATGGGCCAGTCTCTGTGGTGTGAGGTGATATCTCATTGTTGTTTTGATTTGCATCTCTCTGATGATTAGTGATGATGAGCATTTTTTCATGTGCCTTTTGGCCATTCGAATTTCTTCCTTGTCAAAGTTTCTGTTCATCTCTTCTCCCCATTTTTTAATGGGTTTGGCTATTTTCTTCTTTTTTTTTTTTTTTTTTTGGGTCACACCCGGCAATGCACAGGGGTTACTCCTGGCTCTGCACTCAGGAATCACTCTCTGGCGGTGCTCAGGGGACCATATGGGATGCTGGGTATCGAACCCGGGACAGGCGGGGCCGTGTGCAAAGAAACGCCCTACCCGCTGGGCTATCGCCTCCAGCCCCGGCTATTTTCTTCTTATATAGCTGTACCAGTGCCTGATATATCCTGGATATTAACCCCTTATCAGATGGGTATTGGGTGAATATTCTTTCCCATTCTGTGGACTGTCTTTCTAACTTGGTCACTGTTTCTTTTGAGGTGCAGAAGCTCTTTAGTTTCATGTAGTCCCATATGTTTATGTTTTCTTCTAGTTGCTTTGTTAATGGTGTTTCACCTTTGAAGATGTCTTTAGCTTCAGTGTCGTGGAGGGTTTTTCCTATATTTTCTTCAGTGTACTTTATGGATTCAGGTCTGATATTGAGATCTTTAATCCATTTTGATCTGATTTTTGTGCAAGATGTTAGACACAGGTCTAAATTCATTTTTTACATGTAGCTGTCCAGTTTTCCCAGCACCACTTGTTGAAGAGTAAGTTCCTTACTCCAGTTTGGACTCTTTGCACCTTTATCAAAGATTACTGATCATGTCTTTGAGGGTGGGTGTCAGGATACTCAACTCTATTCCATAGATCCACAGGTCTGTTTTTATTCCAGTACCACACTGTTTTAATTACTGCTGCTTTGTAGTACAGTTTGAGGTTGGGAAAGGTGATGCCTCCCAAATTCTTTTTCCCAAGGATTTCTTTAGCTATCCGTGGGGGTTTATTATTCCATACGAATTTCAGGAGATAAGCACAACTTTTGTACATAATAATTATAACTATGATGATACATTGGAAGAATAATAACTGAGTATAGTTTAAGATGGTTTTGAAGATATATGTAATTAAAAACGTTCTCAGTGGTATTTATTTACCTGAGTAGTTCCTAGTAATCTTAGTTCTTAGTACATCTTTCTGTGCTTCTCTTCTAGAGATGGCTAAATTGATCCTGGCTACACTCTTCACTTAGTAATTCCCAACTTTCTGGCTATCCACTGGTGCCACTGACTTTGATTCTATCCTCTAGTACAACCTTTGATCTCTTAATTCTTTTCCCCAAGATCTACCAAGCTCCTACCCTATGCCACATTAGAGATCAAAGCGAACTAGCTCCTGCTTGAATACTTCAGTGTAGACCATTAAAGCAGACAACTTGGTGGTTATTGAATGCTTACAATTTGCCACGCTCTATTCGAAAGCTTTATTTATCTTTAGTAATTAATTAATTAATTAATCATCTATTTACCTACCTACCTATCTATCTATTAATTTATTTATTTTTTATCACACCTGGCAATGCTCAGGGGTTACTCCGGCAGTGCTCAGGGGACCATATAGGATGCCGGGGATTGAACCCAGGTAGGCCACATGCAAGGCAAATGCCCTACCCACTGTGATATTGTTCTGGCCCCTGAAGTGCTTTATTACTCTTTTTTATTTTAAATTTAGGGGTTTGGTTTCTAACACTACACATAAATTAAATTTAAGGGATTAGGTATGTGACTCAAGTGGTAGATACCTGCCCAGCACATGCATTGGGCTCAGAGTTCAATCCCAGGCCCTGCATGGTTCCCTATGGACCATTACTGGCTGTAACCCTGGTATCACCGAGTACTGTACCGCCAGCCCAAGCATTGAGCTGTTAAGTCTATACCACTGAGCATCTCCAGGAACTTGTGTGGCCACTGGAATCTTTAAAAAAATTCACATTTTTATTTTTATTTTTTGTAGGGCAGAGGACTGTACCACATTCAGCTGTGCTCAGAGGCTACTTCTGGTTCTGTGCTTAGAGGTCACTCCTGAGAGCACTTGGTGAACCTTATGTGGTGGAAGGGATCAAATTGGGGTAGGGTGTCTTGCCCCCTCTGTTCCCCTATATTACTTTAAAGCAGAAGATATACACATTTAATTTCATATTAATATTTCAATTTTTATGTGCACAGAGAGTCTTCATAAAAGAAACCCAGAGGTAATTAGAGACAAATTTTTTGCAAGGGGTGGAAAATTATGGAGAAGTGTCAAGCGACAAATGAAAAGGGGGCTTCAACTTCCAGAAGTGGTAAATTGTGGGAAGGTAAATATATGGGTGGAAGGAAATGTCTGCATATAGGGTTGTTTTGTTCATCATATTCTCTGCAGTAGTAATGACTATTCTCCCTTCTGCTTTATTTAAGTTCTTTTTACTTTTTAAAAATACTATGGTTTACAAAGTAGTTCACAGTTCAGTTGTTACAGGTGTTCAGTGCTTCAACCCTAACCCCACCACCAATGTGACCTTCCCGCCACCATTGAAGCCAGTTTCCCACTGCCCCCTCCCCCATGCCCCAGCCTGCCTCATTACCAGGCATAAACTAATTTCTTATTTTTTCTTTTTGGGTTACACCCGGCGATGCTCAGGGGTTACTCCTGGTTCTGCACTCAGGAATTACTCCTGGCAGTGCTGGGGGGACCATATGGGATGCTGGGGATTGAACCCAGGTCAGCCACATGCTAGGCAAATGCCCTACCTGCTGTGCTATCGCTCTGGCCCGGCATAAACTAATTTCTTAAATATTGCATATTAAAATAAAATGACTCATGCAATTATGAAAAAAAATTTTCAGTATAAGAAAATTAGTGGAAATTGTTTTATCTCATTATGGGGTCATTAAGTCTTCGTCTGAGAGTTTACTAAGCTGTTTTTTATTTGCTAGTTGAACCTTTTGTGTTATTGTTTTTGTTCATTGATCTTAGTTGGCTTCTATGCTACTTTCCCATCTAACTTGGTGTTTCCTACTGGGCTGTCAGTAATGTGGAACTTAAGGCATCCTGTGGCTGCATATGTGGCCACACACTCTAGAAACCCCAGAATCAGCAGAACTGTGTCCCTTTTATTATTATCATTCAAATTTTAAGTTTTTTTTTTATTGTGGATTAAATTTAATTTTATTTACAAATTTTCTCCTGTAAAC
>JAJIBD010012984.1:0-24399 GCA_021461705.1 Cryptotis parvus | reverse complement strand
TTTTTAATCCATTTTTTCACTCTGTGTCTCTTAATTGGTGCATTTAGACTGTTGTCATTGAGAGAGATTTTGTCATCATATTTTGTGCCATCTTTCTGTTTATACTTGTGCTTTTGAGGTTTGTCATATTTTACAGTAGACCCTTCAGTCCATCTTTTAAAGTTGGTTTTGAGTCCATGAAGCTCCTGAGTTGTTGCTTATCCTTGAAGTTATGTATCTTTCCTTCATATCTGAATGTGAGTCTGGCTGGGTGAAGAATTCTTGGTAAGGCCTGCAGTTCATTGAGCCTTTTCACAATATCCCACCATTGTTTTCGGGCTCTGAGTGTTTCATCAGAGAAGTCTGCTATAAATCTTAGGAATGTTCCTTTAGTGATTTCCTTCTTTGATCTTACTGCTTTCAGTATTCTATCTCTATGTATGGTTTTTGTCATTCTAATTAAGATGTGTCTTGGAATATTTACTTACTGGGTTTTTTTCTAGCTGGTATCCTATGGGCCTCCTGAATTTGGAGGCAAGCATTCTTTAGTTCTGGGAACTTCTCAGCAATGATAGCTTTGACAGTTTCTTCTTCACCAGGGTTTTCTTCTTGCCCTTCTGGGACCCCGATGATCCATATGTTATTCCTTTTAGTTTCCTCCCGATTATCTCTTGTAGCCTGTTTATTAATTGTGAGTCTTTTTTCCATCTTCTGCTGTTGTGTAGAGAATCTTTGGAACTCATCTTGGAGATCACTAATTCTTTCTTCAGCAGTTGTTATTCTGCTATAGAAGCCTTCCAGTGTGTTTTTCATTTCATTTACACCACATTTTTAATATCTGTCATTTCCGTTTGTATTTTGGTCTGTATTTTCCTCATTTCTTCTCTCTCGTCCTCTTATACTTTATTGATTTTGCATTCCATTGCTTCTTTGAGTTCCTGATGCATCCTAAACAATTCTTTCCGAAATTCCTTATTAGAGAGGTTATACACTCATTGTTATTGCTTGGCTCATCTGGGCTAGTGACTTCACTCACTGAGCTTGATTAAATTTTGCATTGCTTTACCATTATGACTATTGTACTGTTGCAAATGTAAGTTCTTGGGTGGCTAGCTAGTACAGTTAGTAGGTGTCTGGGCTCTTTTAGAGTTTGGGTGTTTGGCAAGGAGTGTAGGGACAAATGCTCACTGGTACCTCATGCAAGATAGAGTGTAGATCGTGTCCGCAAGGTTTTGAATTTTGGGATGTGGGTGCTGTGCTGGTTATGTCCTGTTCCCTGGGGTTGGTTAGTTCTGCAGAGAGCGCAAGGATCATACACACACACACACACACACACACACACACACACCTGTAGCAGGGGTAGGAGTCATTCTGGAAGAGCAGGGCAGAATTTTGTCTGGTACGGATCCAAGGCTGTGTGCTTCGGGTCCTGTTGGTGAAAGTTATGAACTTCCCTGGGCTGGTTAGTTTCACGGAGACACAAGGATCACGCACACACCTGTAGAGGGATGGGAGTGTTCCTTCCTGAAAGCGCAGGGTAGGTCACAGTTTTTTAATGGGAATTTCATTCTTGTTAATTGTATTTGCTCGAGTAGGTGCCGTAATGTCTCCATTTGTTGGGAATGAGGTCCATTATTGTTACTGTTTTTGGCATATAGAATACACCTGGTAGCTTGCCAGGTTATGGCTTTATATATCTTAAATATTAACCAGTTTTCAGATGAGTGGTGGAAAATTATTTTCTACAGTCATTGGGTTTTTTTTCTTAAACTTTCATTAATTTTTAATTGAATCACAGTGAGATACACAGTGACAAAGTTGTTCATGGTTGGATTTTAGTCATATAATGTTCCAACAGCCATCCTTCAACAGTATACATTTCCCACTGTGGGGTTTCTTTTTATTCTGGTAATCATTTCTTTTGCACTGCAGACGGCTTTATAATTTTCCTAGTAACCCCTGATGACTTTCATATCAATCCCTAATGATTCTCTGAATTTATGTGGCATCTGTGACATCTCCCCTTTCATTTATGATTCAGTTTATTAGTTTAGATTCTCTTTCTTTATAAGTGAAGATAACGGCTTGTCAATTTTGTTTATTATTTCAAAGAATGGGCTCCTGATTTTTTTTGATATTTGAATATTTTTGGCTTCTATAACATTGATTTCTGCTCCAAATTTTATTATTTCCTTCCTTCTGTTTACTTGTGTTCCCTATGTTGGCCTTTTAAAATATCTTTTTTTTAAAAGAAATAGGGATTGTAGCAACACTAATAAGGAGATTGTTAAAATGTATTTTATCACTAATTGCACATTTATATTTTAAATAATATTTTCAGACTTTGTGCATACACATATATAATCCTTGGATAATATAATTATAGCATAGATGCAGCATTGTACTTCACACTGTGACACAGTATGCTTTTTAATTACTGGGTAGAAATTTCTCTGATGTGAGAGTAGTTTTATTAAAAGTATTTCATTCAACAGCTGCCCTTCATTGAAATAGAACTGATTGGAACTAATCTCATATATCTCTATAAAATAAAATGACTGGATCTCTCCCACACACAAGCAACAAAACAAAACATTGTTAATTGTTTCTTCCAAGTAATAAAAACATCTACTCTGCCACACAGTGTATTTTGCATTCATAGTATGTTTTCTGATCACTCAGTGGCAGAAATCAGTAAAAAGAAAACTCACTTTATCTTCTTTCTTTTAAACCATCAGCTAATTCCCAGAGCCTTGATTAAGTAGTAATGTAATTCAGAGTGACAATAGGGGTGGAGAAATGCTTTGCCTTTTCCACAGTGTTCCCTATCATAACTGTCAGTGTTTAGTGCCAGACAGGACTAAGAAAGCTTTAAAACCCCATCAGTACTCCCCGTTATCCAACTATACATAACAATAATAACTGGGGTCTGTTGTAGAAAACAAAACAAACAAATGAACAAACTCCCCAAACTCATTAGTCTAGGTTGTGAAATTCATGGCTGGCAAACAGATCCCTTTGGACTACTTGCTGATCAGGGCATAAGGTGACTCCAGCACCTTCTCTTTTGATGTTTAATGCATTTGAACCTGATCTTTTCCCCCCCTCTTTCTTTTCTTTAAACCTTGAATATCCTATTAAAATTAATATTAAAATGCCACTCAATATTAAAGGAATTCTTGCTGAACTATTTGACTCCATAATATCCAGTGTATGGGTATAGTGATTTCAATAATTACTATGTCTTGTTGATAGGAAAGATTTCCATTTGTTGGCTTTAAACATAATATCATCTCTTATTTTTCTCATAGAAGAACAACTAAGTAAATGTGTAACACATTTTTGTTCATCATTTTGAAATATTTTTGTAATCCACTAATAACCATAATAAAACTTAAATTATCACTGCCTTATTTTCTCAAAAATAGTACTTTTTCTAAAATGCCCAAATATAGCTGCAGAAAAAAAAATCTCAAAACTTAATTGTATAAACTAGTGATGATTCTGCTGGCACTTCGAGGCTGGCCTCAGCTGGTGCTTCTTATCTGGGCCGTGTTTGACTGTTCTCAGCAGTTTTGGCATTAGAGTCTGACTTCAGTTGTTGAGGCAGCTGGGGCTTGCTGGCTTGTGATGCCTCAACTTGGAAGGGTGTGAAGGGGGAAGCTTTCTAGGTTTTTATTCTCCAACAGGCTAGTTCATGTGTTCTTGTATGGTGAATTTCCTTGCAAGCGAGAGTAGGAATGTGAGAGTAGAATCTGCATGTCTTCAGGCAAAAGAAGCCGAATACACCAGCATGGCATAAAGATTAATTTAAGTAGAAGCTTTTTGAGATACAGTAGAGCAGAAAGAAGAGTTTTCTGAATTTCCCATATCTGATTAAAGGAGAGATTTTACAGAACAAATCTGCCATGAATTTCTTTTTCTGAGGGCTCTTCCAGCTAGGAAGGTGACTGACCACGGGCATCTGGATGAGAAATTGCAGTCTTTATCAAAAGACTCAGTTCCTTCCATTTGTTTCTTCCAGAGGTTCATTTGTTTTCCAAAGAAACATATCTTTGGGGAAAGGACAGATATACAATGACTGCTTTAATTTGTGTGATATAAGTATATACCTTTGGTCTACTAATTATTAGAAATGATAATGCCACACTAGAACTCAGCACTGGATGTAGGCAAAGGGATATACATCATAACCCTTAGATGTACACAGGGCAAGTCACATTGTGTAAAGAAGGGGCAGAGAGAGAAAGAGCGAGACAACGAAAGAGAGAGAGACGAGACAGAGACACAGAGAGAGAGAGAGAAGAGAAAAAGTACCTACTATAAAGACAGGTTGGGGAGGGGGAGGGAATCTGGGGACAATGGTGGTGGGAAATGGGCACTGGGAAGTATGGGTGCTGAAACCCTATGACTGAAACCCAATCATGAATATCTTTGTAGTTGTATATGTCACTGTGGTATAATAAAATTAAATTAAAAAACCCCCCTCTGTCTCCTGCTTAAACCAGGAGTTACTCCTGCATAAAGTTACTCTTTGCTGTCCATGGTGAACAAGTCCTAGGGTCATCATCACTGGATGATCCCACATGTGTGTGCATTGAGCTTTTCTCCTGTTCATTCTGCTGTCAGTTAACTTGCAGACAAAGAACCTACCTTAGCAAAAAATGAAAATTTCCTTCCCAATTGGCCGATTCTCTAGTCCAGAGAGATAGTACAGGGGCTTAAGGGCTTACGTCCTGTGTGACTGACTCTGGTTTAATTACTGTACAGTCTCCTGAGTACTGCCAGGAGTGATACCTGAGCAAAGAGTCAAGAGTAAGCTCTGATCAAAAGAATTTATAAAAAGTCCAGGGTTCTGAACTGACATAGTGTTACCTTTATAATGGCCTCTTAGTCAAAGTAATCCATATAGTTATCTTGGACTAAGAGGATGAGGAAATATACTTCACTTCTTCACAGGAAGAGCTGCAGAATATTACTACATTTCCAACTCACATTTTTTATACTGTAGGAGTAAAGAGAACCAAAATGACTCAAAAGAGAAATAGAGGGGCCAGAGCCATAGAACAGCGGGTTGGGTGTTTGCCTTGCACGTGGCTGTTCTGGGTTTGATCACCGGCATCCCATATGGTCTCCTGAACACCTCCAGGAGTAATTCCTGAGCGAAGAACCAGGAGTCACCCCTGAGCATTGCCGGGTGTGACCCCAAAAAGCAAAGAAAAAGAAAAATAGAGACCAAAGAGATAGAATAGATGTTCAAGTACTTGTCTTGCATGTAGCTGACCCTGATTTGATCCATTGTACCACATGGTTCTCTGAGGACCACCTGGTACAGATCTGAAGGCCCACAAAGTCAGAGGAACCTGGGAGGTGCCCCTGAATATTGAGCACTCCTTGTTACTACACATAAATCAAAAGGAAATTCTTTATCTTACTGTCACCCAACTCTTACTAAAATTTTACAAGATTTTGTTTTGTTTTTGCTCTGTTGGGTCACACCTAGCAATGCTCAAAGTTTACTCCTGCCTCTGCACTGAGGAATTGCTTCTGGCAGTACTAGGGGGACTATATGGAATGTTGGGGATCAAACCCACATTTGTCAGGTCGCTGCCAAGGTCCCCAACAGTACCGGGGAGGCGAAGTTTCCTTTTACCTCCAAAGCTGGCAGGGAATGGATGAAGACTCAGGAATCCGATGCAGTTTTAAAAGGCTTTACTTATCACAGGTTTAGGCATACAAGTCAGCAATAGAAAAAAAACCCTGTGCTTAGGATTCCTGGCTAAAACCCCAGCCACGTGTAGGCCAAGATGGCGGGCACCATGTGTTAAGGCCCTGTAAAAGAGGAGACAAAGACAAGACTCCCAAGAAGAGTGCAAGCCCCAAAAGAGAGCCCAAAAGAGATCCCAAAAAGAGAGAGAGCGAGAGAGGAAGCAGGCTGGTTTTATTCCCCTGCAACTCAGACCTCCCAATATTATGGGAAGCAGGAAGGGTCAAATGCCCTTAGGTAATTTCTCCCAGCACCTCCCTCTAGGCCCTATTATATGTTAATGTTTCCAGCCAAGATCTGCCTGGAAATGCCTTTTATGGGGTAGAGAAGGGGTTTCTGAGATGGCATGTCTCAGTACCAAAGACTAATACTAATGCCAGTTAAATATTTCTCCAAGCCTTCACAAGAGTCTCATCTACTTCATGTAGTTTTGTATTTTAGTTGCCTTTGAGTTATCAGGGAGCCATGCTTGCTTGCTTGGAGGCAAACAGCATTTCTCTGGTCTAATTACTTAGAGATCCAATGTGGCCAGGCAAATATGCTGGTAAGATCTAGCTAGTCCCACGATGATTGTGGTAGCATGAGAGAATATTTATACCAGCCAGTATAAAATACATGGTCAGATAAACTGCCACATTTAGACTACCCCCCTATCTATGAAATGACCTGCAGGAGGCAATCCAGGGCAGATGCAGAGGTTCTTAGAGGAGTCCTGCAACACACATTGGCCCATACAGGACAAACACCCTACCCACTGTGCTATCACTCCAGCACCTCTACAAGATATTTAAAAAATATTTAAATCTTTTATTATATCACCATGAGATATACAAACAATTACAAAGATGTTTATGATTGGGTTTCAGTCATACAGTGTTCCAGCACCCGTCTCTCCACCAGTGCCCATTTCTGACCACCAATGTCCCCAAATTCCTTCCCAACTCACCTAGCCTGCCTTTTATAGCAGGCACTTCTGTCTCTCTCTCTCTCTCTCTCTCTCGCTCTATCTACCCTCTTACACATTATAGCTTGTCCTACAGACATTTAGGGGTTTATCATGTAATTCTTTTGTGTACATTCAATGCTCAGTTCTTTTCTGGCATTACCATTTCTCACAATTAGTAGAACACTGGTATATATTTATATTCCACTAATGAATGCAGTTATTCTATATCTGTCCTTTTCCGTCTATCTACCAGATTTTTTGATGGCACTTTTTAAAAATGTATTAAGGCTAGAATTATATGAACAATTTTACTTATGTTTTTACTGAATAATGCACAATATGAATTTATCTGAAGATTTACATATCATTTTGACATTCAATGATGCATATTAGAGTAAATTATTCTCTTAATTCAGATTTTTTTATAATTTTCATTTTCTTACTAAGTAGCAGTGCTATATTGGACATGCCTCTAGCTGTATTTTAGTTACTTTACATTATTTCTCCAAAAAATTATCAGGAAGTAGACATGAGCCTAAAGAATATATGCATCAATAAGACTAAAATGATATAAGAGTATATAGTTTAGAAATCAGATACATGCTTCTCTCATGGCATGTATGAGATTTAATTTAAGAGTTTCATGGGGTATGTATATCTTTTCTTATAATATCTTATAATATTGGTTAATATGCTTAAATTTCTATTTCAATTTGTTTTTAATTATTAGATTTCTATAAAGTTATATTTATTTCTACACACATATGTATATACATACACTCATATGTAATACATGTTTTATATATACATATGTGTATACATACATATATGTATATATATATGTGTGTGTATATATGTATATATATATATTTTTGGAAATACCTGAAAAGAACTCCAAAATATTTATTTATTTATTTATTTATTTATTTTTTTTAAGTATTTTATTATACCACCGTGAGATATACAAATAAAAAGATATACAATTAAAAAGTTCATGTTTGGGTTTTGGTCATACAGTGTTTCAGCACCCGTCCCTCCACCAGTGCCCATCTCCATACAAATAAAAAGATACACAATTAAAAAAGTTCATGTTTGGGTTTTGGTCATACAGTGTTTCAGCACCCGTCCCTCCACCAGTGCCCATCTCCCACCAACAACATCCCCGGTTCCCTCCCCCTTCCCCAGCCCTGCTACATGGCAGGTTCTTTATTTCTTTGCCTTTCTCTCTCTTTCTCTTTTCCTTCCCTTCCAGACTATGGATTACAGAACATATTTATTAATGTGGGTGATATTATATATCGGAAAAACTTTATTTCAAACTTCTTTTAAGTTCTAATTCTTCCTGGAGCTCTCCCAAAATGTTGTCATTCATTATTTTAGATATTTCTTTAGTCTGGGCCCTGAGTTGGATTCTTTGTTTCCTGGTTCTTACATCTATAGTTTTATTAATATTTTCATCTTCTCAAAGTGCAACATATTCCCAAATAGTAACCCAAGAAATAATTCAGAGAGGATAAATTTGAAAATGTCTCTATAATCTAACATGCTTTTATTTGTGATTGTATTTGGTAGCTAGTTTAATTTGCCATATAATGTGTTGTGAATTTCAGTTTTAAATTTTAATCTTTTTAGAGGCTGGAGGGATAGCCCAGCAGTGTGACCCAAAAAGCAAAAAAAAATAATAATAATAAAATTAATCTTTTTCTAAAAGAAAAATTTTTTAAATTTATCAGCCATGAAATACACAGTTACAAGGCTGTCTATGATTGGGGTTCATTCACGCAATGTTCCAATATCCATCTCTCCACCAGTGTACATTTCTCACCACCAATGTCTCCAGTTTTTTTTCCTGCACCTCCCCATACCCTGCCCAGCCTGTCACTTTTGCAGGTACTTTCCTTCTCTCTCTCTCTCTCTCTCTCTCTCTCTCTCTCTCTCTCTCTCTCTTTCTCTCTCCTTTTGGGTGTTATGGTTTGTAATACAGATATGAGAGATTATCATGGTTCATCCTTTACCTACTTTCAACACTCAGCAGTTCTTATTCAGCATGATTATTATCTTCACAACTTGAGGGTTTTTTTTTTTTTTTTTGCTTTTTGGTCACACCCGGCAATGCTCAGGGGTTTCTCCTGGCTCTGCACTCAGGAATTACTCCTGGCGGTGCTCGGGGACCATATGGGATGCCGGGATTGAACCCAGACCGGCTGCATGCAAGGCAAACGCCTTACCTGCTGGACAATCGTTCGGCCCCACAACTTGAGCTTTTAAAAATTTTGTTTTCAAAATTCAGTGTTACTGAAAATTATTCCATCATCTTTTTTGTCAATCCCTTGTATGTACTTTTAATTGCAATTTCCTTTATTCCAGGTGATTTAATGTTTCCTGATTACATAGTCCTTAAATTCTTTTAAATTCCTTAGTAAAATTAAGGAACCTCAGCTTTAATCATTGTTTCCTATTTTAAGCAGTCTAAGGTTAAATCTCCCAGGCTGAACTGGAAGTTCATATTACTATTTTTCAAATGGGATATATCTTTTGGTGTGGAAATTCCTAAGAATTATTGTATGCAAAAACTCGTGCAAAAAGACAACAGTCACATAAAAGAAGTATATTTATAGGACCACATTAGTAATTTTCAGGATCCACTTTTATGTTGATGTTTGGACAGTGTTTCTAAATTGATATTATGCAAATTCTGTGACTTATGAATTTGTTATATGTAAGCATAATATTACATGAAAGGTTATGTTTTATGTAATGGCTTATTTACATACAAAGTGAAAAAATCAAATCAGGAGAAATTTTTCATATCACTTTCTTTTGCATTTAAGTAAGATGAATTATTCCATCAACATATTTATAACTTACTGTTATGTTGATAGAGTGTTTGTGAGATTTATTATAAGCATTAATACTAGTTTAAACATATGAATAAAAAACTTACTTTGAAATAACATATTCAAGTAATTCAGGTAAATTTAGGTCAAGGTGGACAATCTGACCGGAGCACCAGGATGTCTGCCTTGATCTCCACCAGCTGGAATATAGTTACAACCACCCACTTTCAAGTTGATAATTTTGTTTAACACTATATGATGAGAGCAGCATATTAGCTCCGTTCCTGATCTTAAAGGAAGTGCCTTCAGTTTATTATCAGTGAGTATGATATTGTCATGTCTAGTCTTTATAATGGTCACGTAGTGTCCTTCTATAGTTATTTTGTTGAGGTTTTAATTTTGTCATTAAAAGGATGTTGAATTCCTTCAAATGCTTTTACTGCATTGATTAATATGGTCATATAGTTTTTGTTCTTTTGTTGATGTAACTATTGGTGTTGATCTGCCTCTATTGAATCCTCCTTGTGCCCCTGAAATAAATTTCATTTCCTCTTCTTTATGATTCCTTAAATATATTGTTGAAATAATTTTGGTAGTATGATACAAATACCCAAGGCCAGGCAAAATATGGATCAGGAGGTCTTGTCAGTGGGTAAAATCTACTGTGTGTGGGAGTCAGAGATTAGGTAACACAGAGAAAGGAACAGTGTACTAGTAATTGTTGGAAATGATAATGCCAGACTAGAACTGATCATTGAATGTAGGCAAAGGGATATACATGATAACCTCTAAATGTATGTATTGCAAGCCACAATGTGTAAGAGAAGGGACAGAGAGAGAGAGAAGAGAGAGAAAGAGAGAGAGACAGAGACAGAGAGACAGAGAAGAGGCAAAGTGCCTGTCATAGAGGCAGGCTGGGGGAGTGGGGAGGGAAACAGGGGACATTGGTGATGGGAAATGGGTATTTGTAGAGGGATGGGTGCTGGAACACTGTATGACTGAAAATCAAACATGAACATCTTTGTAATTGTATATCTCATGGTGGTATAATAAAAAATTAAAAAAATAATTCTGAAAATATTTATATGTTTAGAAAAGGCATATTAATTCATAATATTTGTATATGGGGAGGAGGAGAGAGAAGTTACAGATATATTCTTGTCTATTTTAGAAAACAATGTGATCTTGGTTGTGTAGAATGTGTCTGGTAGCTTCTTCACCTTTTAAGTTGTAGAGAAGAATTTGTAAAGGATGGTATTAATTCTGTTTAAAATAGAATTTGCTAGTTAATCCTTATGGTCTAGAATATTTTTCTTTGGGGAGTGTTGATTACTGATTTAATTTCAAAGTGGTTTTTGAGTCCATTTAAGTTTTCTTAAATGGACTCAAACTTGATTTTTGAATATTGTACAATTGACAATTGTAGGAGCCTTGATTTTTGACCTAACTTGATTTTTGAATATTATACAATTCTGTCAATCGTTGGTTTTGCCTGACAGATGTTGCTGTCGTCCCAAAATTCCAAACAGGATCGGACCACCGTCTCCTTTGTGCAAAATTCTACTTCATGTAATGGGGAGAAAAGGCTGCAAAGTTTAAGAAGAGAATTCCCAGAACGGCCCCCAACTGGAAACTCTTTGGCACCATTGCGGCAACATGGGAAGATACCATCATTGACCATGTCTATGAAGAATACAACCGACTGGTTCAGCACCTCCATGATTTGCATGATGTGCGAAGAATGCCGAGGAGAGAAAGACACAAAGGATGCCTGTCTTGAAAAACTCTCGAGCTCATTCACCAATGTGGCAAGGTGCGAGCCTCGGTTGACCCAATGCTAATGTCCAAGCTTGCAAAGAGTGCAGAGAAGCAATAAAGGAAGACTTCAAAGAGAGAAGAGCAGAAATACTGGAAGATGCAGCAGAAGCCGGGTGTTCAAACCTAATACATCAAGATCTTTCATGAGCTGTATTATAGATTCACCACCAGGACCTCACCATTCCACTAGGAAGTGATCACTGATGTCAAAAGGGGGTTCGGCAGGATGATACCATTTCACCAAAACTCTTCAGCACCACCCTCGAGAACATCATGTAACAATTAGAATGGGAAAGTATGGGAGTGATGATAGACGGTCGGCAACTACACCACCTCCGTTTCGCTGATGACATTGTTCTAATAACACCCAACATTAGCCAAGAGGCACAAATGCTGGCTGTCTTCATCCGAGACTGTGGAAAGATAGGTCTACAGCTGAATCTCAACAAAACGGTGTTCATGAAAAATGAACTAGTTCCAGAGGCTCCATTCACTCTCAATGGAACAAACGTCTCTGAATGTAGCAGCTATGTGTACCTAGGTCGAGAAGTCAACATGATGAATGACCTAAAACCTGAGCTGCGCAGGAGGAAGAGAGTAGCATGGAATACCTTCAAAAGCATCGAAGAAATAGCTAAAAAGGACAAAGAACCTCCGGCTCTAATCACATCTCTTCAACTTCACTGTTTTTCCTGCATTAACATACACCACAGAGACCTGGGCCCTATGAAAGCAGGATGAGAATGCTCTTCGTGTCTCCCAAAGAGGAATAAAAAGAGCTATGCTTGGAATATCATGCCTCTCTCAAGTGAGAGAAGGAATCCTGAGTTCCGACCTCCATCTACGATCCAGAGTCAAGGATGCTGTCTCATTTGCCAAGGCATCAAAAATCATATGGGCTAACATTCAATGCGATTTGGAGATGACCACTGGTCTAGAGCCATTACCGACTGGATCCCACCAGATGTCAAAAGACCACGTGGCCACCCACCTACAAGATGGTCAGACTTCTTCTTCAAGACCCTGAATGAATGGTTTGAGGCTCTTCGAATTCCTGTAGCAAGCAGATGCCATTGGGCTACACTGGCACATGATAGGGTCAAATGGAAATGTTACTGGTGCCTGCTCGAACAAACCAATGAATAATGGTATGTCATGTGATCAAGTGATCAATTCTAAGAAATTGTCCATTCTTTTATGCTGTTCATTTTTCAATATATTTTTCCATAATATTTTGTTATATTCATTTTTATTCTGCTTTTGAAGAAATATTTTATTCTACTTACTTTTGATTTCGGTTCCTTAAGTTTTTCAATCTGCTTTTGGTGAAAATATTACTTTGTCATAATCTTTTCCCCTGATGTAAGCCTGAAACTAGCCTCTTAGTACTTCTTTTGCTTTGTTATGTCATATTGGATTTTCGCTTGCATTTATATCTAAATATTTTTTAATTTTTCCTTAATGTCTGCATTGAATCAACAGTTGTTCATAGAATGTCATTTATTTGCCTCAAATTTTCAAATTTCTCCTCTTTATTATTTTTATATTTCATAGCATCAAGATATTAAATGTGCTTAATATGATTTCAATCTTTGAAATATATTGAATCTTGATTATGTCCCAATATAGACATTCTTATTGATTAGACTTGTCTGAGTAGTTAAAAGATAATGTGTATTATGATATGCTGGTTGGAATGCTGTATAAGTATGTTCTCTATCTCATCTTATTTGCCGTTTATAGCTTTTGCTTCCTTGATGAATTTTCTATCTTGATGATCCATTTATTGCTGTAAGCAGAATTATAAATCCCATACTACATTTTTGTTCCTATCACCATATCTCCTTAAGTATGTTAACATTTTCTGTATATATTTTTTGTGTTAGGAGTGTTTTTATATAAGTAACACTAAGTTTACATGTTAGTTATGTTCTATAGTATTAATCTTTTTTATCAGTGCATGTTGCCTATCTTTATCTCCTGTCATCATTTTGGGGTCTTGGACTGCATCTGGTGGTTCTCGGGGATCACTCCTGGTAGTGCTCAGGAGAGCGTGCAGTGCCAGGTATCAACTGTTGGCCCTACTTACAAAGTCTTAATCATTGGGTTATTTCTTTGGTCCTGCTATCATTTTTGGCTGACAGACTATTTTATTTATATACGTATCTAACTTCTTTCTTTTTTGAAATTTCCATTGACTTGGAGTACTAGTTTCCATCGCTTTGAGTCAATGTTTATTTTTTTTAACTCAAATGAGTTTCTCTCTCTCTCTCTCTCTCTCTCTTTCTTTTTATTATTGAATCCCATGAGAAACAGTTACAGAGCTGTTCATTTCTGGTTTTAGGCAAAAAATGTTCTAACACTCATCCTCCACCACTGTGTACTTTCGACCAGCAATGTCTCCAGTTTCCCTCCCTCCACTCCACTCCCACCCCGCCTGTCTCTGTGACAGGTGCTTTCCTTATCTCTCTCTTTTTCTCTCTCTCTCTTTCTGACATTATGGTTTGTAATACGGATACTGAGAGGTTATCATATTCATTCCTTTACACAAAAGGAACGAACATTCCTTTATATATGTCATCTGCATATCTATGTTCATAGCAACACTATTCCCAATAGTCAGAATCTGAAAACAACCAGAGTGTCTGAGAAAGGATGACTGGTTAAAGAAATTATGGTACATCTACACAATGGCATACTGCCATCTGTTAGGAAAAATGAAGCTATAAATTTCACTTATAAATAAATGGATATGTAGAGTATCATGCTAAGTGAAATAAGTCAGAAGGAGAAAAACAGTCATAGAAGGCATTCATTTGTGGGATGTGAACAAGCATAATATGAGACTTATACTCAAGGACAGTAGAAACAAAAGCCAGGAGGAGTGGTCCATGGTTGGAAACCTGTCTCAATGCAGGGGAGAAGACAGTTTGGGTAAAGAAGGGAACCACTATGACAAAGATAGTTAGAAATGATCATGTTGGAAAAGAACTGCGTGCTCAAGTGAATTTTCTTTTATGCAGCATATCACTGGTCTTTGTTTTAAACATAAATAGTCACACTAACTTTTGGTAAGTAATGCCCAGTGGCATTGAGGGTAATTATAGTTGGATATTCCTACCACTTTTATTTTCTGGCTTAAGCAGAATTTTGTTCAAATTTTTGGACTTATTTTCCATTTAGGTAGGAAAGTAACTTTGTACTTTTTTTTACAGTTCATGTATGCAAACTCTTTCAGTTTTTGTTGGTATAAATCTTTATTTCAGTATCATATCTGCAAGAGAGTCTTTCAAGATATAGTTTTCTGTGCAGGCAGTTTTTTAAAAATATTTTATTATACCACCGTGAGATATACAACTACAACATTGTTCACCTTTGGAGGTTTCGGTCACACAGTGTTCCAGCAACCCACCCTCCACCAGTGCCAATCTCCCACCACCCATGTCCCCAATTCCCTCCCCCTCCCATGGCCTGCCTAAATGGCAGGTTCTTTATCTCCTCTCTCTCTCCCTCTCCCTCTCTTCCTTCTCCTACACATTATGGGTTGCACTACATACACTCAGAAGCCATCATTTGCATTTTTTGCCTGTATTTAATGCTCAGTTCTATGTTGGTATCAAATGTTTTGACATTTATTCACACATGTTCCCTTCTCTATCTTACCTAACCTCTAACTCCCACAAGCTTGTGGTAATTTCCACTTTTGGTAAGATCACCTGGTATATTTATGTCATGCAAATAAATGCAGTCATTCTATATCTCTCTCTTTCCTTCTGACTAAATTCACTCAACATGATTCTTTCCATGTCCTTTCATTTATAGGCAAATTTCATAACTTCATTTTTCCTAACAGCTGCATAGTATTCCATTGTGTAGATGTACCACAGTTTCTTTATCCAGTCATCAGTTCTCGTGCATACAGGTTGTTTCCAGGTTCTGGCTATTGTGAATAGTGCTGCTATGAAAATGAAAGTGCGGATTGTGTTTCCACTGTGTGTTTTTGGCTTTCCAGGGTATATTCCCAAGAGCGGTATGGCTGGGTCAAAGGGGGGCTCAATTTCTAGTCTTTGGAGGAATGTCCATATTGTTTTCCAGAAAGGTTGTACAAATCGACATTCCCACCAACAGTGTATGAGAGTTCCCTTTTCCCCGCATCCATGCCAGCACTTGTTGCTTTTACCCTTTTGGATATGGGCCAGTCTCTGTAGTGTGAGGTGCTATCTCATTGTTGTTTTGATTTGCATCTCTCTGATGATTAGTGATGATGAGCATTTTTTCATATGCCTTTTGGACATTCAGATTTCTTCCTTGTCAAAATTTCTGTTCATCTCTTCTCCCCATTTTCTAATGGGGTTGGCTGTTTTTTTCTTATATAGCTGTACCAGTGCCTGATATATCCTGGATACTAACCCCTTAGCAGATGGGTATTGGGTGAATATTCTTTCCCATTCTGTGGATTGTCTTTCTATCTTGGTCATTGTTTCTTTCGAGGTGCAGAAGCTCTTCAGTTTCGTGTAGTCCCATATGTTTATATTTTCTTTTCTTCTTTTTTTTTGTAGCATATGTTTATATTTTCTTCTAGTTACTTTGTTAATGGTGTTTCACCTTTGAAGATGTCTTTAGCTTCAATGTCGTGGAGGGTTTTTCCTATATTTTCTTCAACTTACTTTATAGATTCAGGTCTTATATTGAGATCTTTAATCCATTTTGATCTGATTTTTTGTGCAAGGTGTTAGACACAGGTCCAAATTCATTTTTTTTACATGTAGCTGTCCAGTTTTCCCAGCACCACTTGTTGAAGAGACTTTCCTTATTCTATTTTGGACTCTTTGCACCTTTATCAAAGATTAACTGATCATGCCTTTGAGGGTGGGTGTCAGGATACTCAACTATATTCCATAGGGGTCCACAGATCTCTTTTTATTCCAGTACCATGCTGTTTTTATTACTGCTGCTTTGTAGTACAGTTTGAGATTGGGAAAGGTGATGCCTCCCATCTTCTTTTTCCCAAGGATTGCTTTAGCTATCCGTGGGGGTATATTATTCCATATGAATTTCAAGAGTGTTTGGTCAATTTCTTTAAAGAATCTCATGGGTATCTTTATAGGAACCGCATTGAATCTGTACAAAGCTCTAGGGAGTATTACATCTTGACAATGTTAATTCTCCCCATTCATGAGCAGGGAATGTGTTTCCATTTCCTCGTGTCCTCTTTTTATTTCTTGAAGCAGTGTTGTAGTTCTCTTTGTATAGGTCCTTTACACACTTGGTTAAGCTGATTCCTATGTATTTGATTTTCTGTGACACAATTGTGAATGGAATTGATTTCTTAATATCCCTTTCTTCTCTTTCGTTATTTTTGTATAGGAAAGCCACTGACTTTTTGGTATTGATTTTGTACCCTGCCAGTCTACTATACATTTCTATTGTTTCAAGAGTTTTTGGGTCGAGAGTTTAGGGTTCTCTAGTATAATATCATGTCATTTGCAAATAATGATAGCTTGATTTCTTCCTTGCCTATCTGGGTGCCCTTAATGTCCTTTTCTTCTCTATTGCTATGGCGAGTACTTCCAGTATTATATTGAATAAAAGAGGTGAGAGAGGGCAACCTTGTCATGTTCCTGATCTTTAGGGAAGGCTTTCAATTTTTCCCCATTGAGAATGATACTCGCTGTGGGCTTTTGGTAGATGGCTTTGACTATCTTGAGGAAGCTTCCTGCAATTCCCATTTTCTGGAGGGTTTTAATCATCAATGGGTGTTGGATCTTGTCAAATGCTTTTTATGCATCTACCAATAGGACCATATTGTTTTTATTTTTTCTCTTATTGATATGATGTATTACGTTGATTGATTTGCAAATGTTGAACAACATACGCATCATTGGAGTCCCAGAAGGGCAAGAAGAAAACTCTGATGAAGAAGAAACTATAAAAGCCATCATCGCTGAGAAGTTCCCTGAACTGAAGAAAGCATGCTTCCAGATACAGGAGGTTCGAAGGATACCAGCTAAAAGAAACCCCAATAAGAATACTCCAAGACACATCCTTATTAAAATGACAAAAACGATAGACTGAGATAGAATACTGAAAGCAGCAAGATCAAAGAAGGAAATCACATACAAAGGAGCATCCCTGAGATTTACAGCAGACTTCTCAGATGAAACACTCCAAGCCCGAAAACAATGGTGGGATATTGTGAAAAGACTCAATGAACTTCAGGCCTCACCAAGAATTCTTTACCCAGCTAGACTTACTTTCAGATGCGAAGGAAAGATACACAACTTCATGTGCAGGCAGTTTTTATCTTTAAATATTTGAATGTGTCATTCCTTTCTCTATAGGATTATGGCGTTCTTCTTAGGTGTCTAATGAAAATAAAAGGGGAGTGTTTTCACATGTTCACTCTCCTCCCACCCCACGCCCCACAGCCTTCAGTATTCTTTGTTTTAAATCCTTGCTAGTTTCACTACTACTGGGGTCTCTTTGCTCGTATATTAGATTCCTAGGTGTTCTGCTAAATTCATAGTCTTCTATACCAAGTTCTTCAAATTGGGAAGTTTTCAACTATCATTTTTACTATAGTTTCTTAGAAGAAGCTCTCTATTTTTGGACCACTCACTAGTCTTATTCCTATTTCCTAATGAAGTTAATTTTTAATATTGTTCATATTTTTTTGGTTTTGGGGTAACACCATAAGGTGCTCAGGGATTACTCCTAGTTCTGTAGTCAGGGATCGTTCCTGGCAGCTCAGGGAACCATATATGGTGCCAGGGGTCAAATTAGGGTAAGGGTCTGTGTGTGGGGAAAGCACCGCACTTGCTGTACTATATCTTCAGCTCCAGTTTCCTCATTTTTTTAAACATCAAGTTTTGTTCCATCAATAGACAAATAATTTGTCTATTACTATCTTTAAGCTCACTTATTGCTCCTCCATATGGCCCATTTTATCGCCATTGTTTTCAGTATCTCTCTTGATGTCATTTATAGCATTCTTCACATCCTGAATCATTATTATTATTATACTTTGTAGCTTCTATGTCTGCTCTCTATTTATTTTTATTTCTTTTTTTTATAAACACATCCACATTTTATTTATTATTATTTTTTAATTTTTATTATACCACCATGAATATACGATTACAAAGGTGTTCAAAATTGGTTCTCAGTAATACAGTGTTCTAGCACCCATCCCTCCACCAGTGCCCCAGTCCCATCACCAATGTTCCCACATTCCCTCCTACCACCCCCAGCCTGCCTCTATAGCAGGCACTTTTTTTTTTCAGTGATTAAACATGTATTTATTTTAGTTCAGTTAAAACATACATTGTTTCATTGAAACGCTGTAGCACTTTGCCAACAAATCATACTGAATTGTTTGCAGCACCCATCCCGCCACCAGTGCCCATCTCCCACCACCAACGTCCCCGGTTCCCTCCCCCTCCCCAGCCCTGCTCCATGGCAGGTTCTTGATTTCTTTCCATTTCTCTCTCTTTCTCTTTTCCTTCCCCTCCAGACTATGGACTACAGAACATACATCAAAGGGTTGTCATGTGTATCCTCTTGCCTCTATTTAATGTTCAGTTCTAGGTTGGTATTAGTACCCCTCAACAATTGTTAGCACACTGTTCCATTTCTGTCTTACCTAGCCTCTGAATCCCACACGTTTGTGATAATTTCCACCTTTGACAGGACCTCCTGATATATGTTTCACTTGATCTTGGATATTGGTATCATATTATGTAGCTATATATTTATGTTATGCAGATAAATGCAGTCATTCTGTATCTGTCTCTCTCCTTCTGGCTAATTTCGCTCAACATAATCTTCTCCATGTCCATCCATTTGTAGGCAAATTTTATAACTTCATTTTTCCTAACAGCTGCATAGTATTCCATTGTGTAGATGTACCAAAGCTTCTTTATCCAGTCATCGATTTTCGGGCACTCTGGTTGCTTCCAGATTCTGACTATTGTGAATAATGCTGCTATGAACATAAAAGTAGGGATGGTGTTTCCGCTGCGTATTTTTGGTTTCCCAGAGTAGATTCCCAGGAGTGGTATGGCTGGGTCAAATGGGAGTTCAATTTCTAGTCTTTGGAGGAAAGTCCATATTGTTTTCCAGAAAGGCTGTACCAGCCTGCATTCCCATCAACAATGGATGAGTGTCCCCTTTTCCCCACACCCACGCCAGCACTTGTTTTTCTTGTTCTTTTGAATATGTGCCAGTCTCTGTGGTGTAAAGTGGTATCTCATTGTTGTTTTGATTTGCATCTCTCTGATGATTAGTGATGATGAGCATTTTTTTCATATGTTTTTTGCCATTCGAATTTCTTCCTTGCTGAAGTTTCTGTTCATTTCTTCTCCCCATTTTTTGATGGGGTTGTTTGTTTTCTTCTTGTAAAGTTCTACCAGTGCCTGATATATCCTGGATATTAACCCCTTATCAGATGAGTATTGGGTGAATATTCTTTCCCATTCTGTGGACTGCTTTTGTATCTTAGTCACTGTTTCTTTTGAGGTGCAGAAGCTTTTTAGTTTCATGTAGTCCCATATATTTATCTTTTCTTCTAGTTGCATTGTTAGAGATGTTTCATCTTTGAAGATGCCTTTAGCTTCAATGTCATGGAGGGTTTTTCCTATATTTTCTTCAATGTACTTTTTTGGATTCAAATCTGATATTGAGATCTTTAATCCATTTTGATCTGATTTTTGTGCATGGTGTTAGACACAGGTCCAAATTCATTCTTTTACATGTCGCTGCCCAGTTTCCCAGCACCACTTATTGAAGAGGCTTTCCTTACTCCATTTTAGACTCGTTGCACCTTTATCAAAGATTAAATGATCATGTGTTTGAGGTTGGGGGTCAGGATACTCAATTCTATTCCATAGGTCCACAGGTCTGTTTTTATTCCAATACCATGCTGTTTTAATTACTACTGCCTTGTAGTACAGTTTGAAGTTGGGTAAGGTGATGCCTCCCATCTTCTTTTTCCGGAGGATTGCTTTAACTATCCTTGGGGTTTATCGTTCCATACAAATTTCAGGATTGTTTGGTCAATTTCTTTGGAGAATGTCATGGGTATCCTTATAGGGATTGCATTGAATCTGTACAGAGCTCTAGGGAGTATTACCATTTTGACAATGTTGTGATGTCACTATTTTTATTTCTGATTCTGTTTATTTGGGTTCTCTCTTTCCCTGTCCTTACAAGTCTTGCCAATGGTTTGTCAATCTTGTTTATTTTTTCAAAAAACCAGCTCTTGGTTTCATTAACCTTTTGGGATTGTCTTTTTTGGTTTCCAACTCATTGATTTCCTCTCTAAGTTTTATTATTTCCTTTTTTTCTGCCTGGGTTGGGCTCCTTTTGGTGGTCTTTCTCTAATGTCTTCAGCTGTGTAGTCAGGTTATTTATGTGGGCCCTTTCTTGTTTCCTGATGAATGCTTGCAGAGCTATAAACTTCCCTCTTAACACGGCTTTTGCCGTGTCCCACAAGTTCTTATAGTTGGTGTCTTCATTTCCATTTGTTTCCAGAAATCTTTGGATTTCCTGTTTGATTTCTTCTATGACCCATTTGTTTTTCAGGAGTGAGCTGTTCAGTTTCCAGGTGTTTGGTTTGACTCCCTGTTTCTGTGTATGGTTAACTTCCATTTTCAGTGCATCATGGTCTGAAAAGATAGCTGACACAATTTCTATCTTTTTATTTTATTGAGGTATGCTTTGTAGCTCAGCATGTAGTCTATCTTGGAGAATGTTCCATGTGCACTAGAGAAAAATGTGTATTCAGTTTTTTTGGCATGAAAAGCCCTGTATATATCTACTAGCTCTCTTTCTTCCATTTCTTCCTTGAGGGCCAACATTTCCTTGGTGAGTTTCAGTCTTTTTGATCTATCCATCGTTGATAGAGCAGTGTTGAAGTCTCCAACTATTATTGTGCTACTGTCAATGTCTTCTTTGAGGTCTCTTAGCAGTTGTTTAATGTATTTTGCTGGCCCCTCGTTGGGTGCATATATGTTTAGTAGTGTAATTTCTTCCTGGTGTACATATCCCTTAATTAATAAGAAGTGGCCTTCTTTGTCCCTTCTAACCTTTTTCAGCCTGAAGTCTATATTATCTGATACTAATATGGCCACACCAGCCTTTTGGAGGAGTTGTTTGCATGGAGAATGGTCTTCCAACCTTTGACTTTGAGTCTGTGTTTGTTCTGATTATTCAGATGTGTTTCTTGTAGACAGCAGAATGTTGGGTTCAATTTTTTAATCCATTTTGTCACTCTGTGTCTCTTAATTGGTGCATTTAGACCATTGACATTGAGAGAGATTATTGTCATCGGATTTTGTGCCATCTTTCTGTTTTTGCTTGTTGTGCTTATGGGTTTGGTCGTATTACAGTAGACCCTTCAGTCCTTCTTTTAAAGTTGGCTTTGAGGTCCATTAAGTTCCTGAGTTGTTGCTTATCCATGAAGTTGTGTATCTTTCCTTCATATCTGAATGTGAGTCTGGCCGGGTAAAGAATTCTTGGTGAGGCCTGCAGTTCATTCAGCCTTTTCACAATATCCCACCATTGTTTTCTTGCTCGGAGTGTTTCATCAGAGAAGTCTGCTGTAAATCTTAGAGATGTTCCTTTGTACGTGATTTCCTTCTTTGATCTTGCTGCTTTCAGTATTCTATCTCTATCTATAGTTTTTGTCATTTTAATTAAGATGTGTCTTGGAGTATTCTTGTTGGGGTTTCTTTTAGCAGGTATCCTACGGGCCTCCTGGATCTTGAGGCAAGTGTTTTTTAGTTCCGGGGAACTTCTCAGCAATGATGGCTTTGACAGTTTCTTCTTCATCAGGGTTTTTTTCTTGCCCTTCTGGGACCCCAATGATCCGTATGTTGTTTCTTCTGGCTTCATCCCGATTATCTCTTGTTGTCTGTTTGGTAATTGTGAGTCTTTTTTCTATCTTCTGGTGTTGTGTAGAGAATCTTTGGAACGCGTCTTCGAGATCACTAATTCTTTCTTCAGTGGCTATTATTCTGCTATGATGGCTTTCCACTGTGTTTTTCATTTCATTTACCTCATTTTTAATATATGTCATTTCCATTTGCATTTTCCTCACTTCTTCTAACATGTCCTCTTGTATTTTATTGAGTTTGCATTCTATTGCTTCTTTGAATTCCTTATGACTCCTTAACATTTCTTTCCGAAATTCCTTATCAGAGAGGTTATACAACTCATTGGTATTGCTTTTGCTCATCTGGACTAGTGACTTCACTCACAGAGCTGGATGGAACTTTGCGTTGCCTTACCATTATGACTATTGTAGGTTGCAAATGTGGGGTCTTGGATGACAAGATAGTACAGTTAGTAGGTGTCTGGTCTGTTTGCGGGGTTTGGGTGGGTAGCAAGGATGTAGGAATCAAGTTTCACTGGTACCTCATGCAAGATAGGTAGTAAGAGGGTCGCGCGGATGTCCCGCGCGGTTTTGAGTTTTGGGATGATCCCAGAAGCGCAGCGCCCAAGGGTCCGGCAGTGAAACCAAGGCAGTTCGCCTTGGTTCCCGTTGATGGAGTTTCCGCTCTTCCCTGGGGCAGTTTGGGTCCGCGGAGATGCAGGGGACACGCACACACCTGGGGGGAGATTTTCAGCTGGTCCCGGCTTATTTTTTATTTCTGAGCTCATCATATTTCTGAGTTTTATTGCATCTCTTTGACTAACTCTCTGAGTTCTTTTGTATCGCTTTGATTTGCCTTTTTGAGTTTTATTTAGCACATCTGGACTCCCTCTCCTCAGAGCTCCACCCAGCAGAATTGCTGATCACAGCCCTGCTCATCAGTGACCCAGCATGCAGCAATCTTTTTCAAGCCCAGCCCAGGTATGCCAATCCAGAGACTCACATACATGGGGCAGAGCTGTTGCCTGCTCTCCCTGTGCCCAACTGATCATGAGGCGTCCAGGAGGCATGGCGGGTTCTAGCCCTGGCCTGCCACGCCAGCACAGCCTCGCAAGAAGCCAGAGGAACCCCCCACACCATGAGGGCCGCCATTTTCCACATCCAGACTCTCCTCTCCTCAGAGCTCCACCCAGCAGAAGAGCTGATCATAGCTCAGTTCACAACCATGCAAAGTGGCCTCACAATTAATCAATAAATGCTCGTGTTTTGAGGTAACTACAAGAGAATCCCAACCTCATGGCAGAGCCTGGCAAGCTACCCATGTCATATTTGACATGCCAAATACCAGTAACAATTATAGACCTCATTCCTATGACTTGATGGAATGGTTTGAGGCTCTTTATGTTTCTGGAACGGGCAGATGCCCTTGGGCTATCTTGCATGTGACAGGATGCATTGAGATATTACTGGTGCTCACTTGAGTAAATCGATGATCTATGGGAAGACAGTGATTGCATTTCTTTGACTAACTCTCTGTATTCTTTTTGTCACTTTGACTTGCCTTTCTGAGTTTTTTTTTAAAGTTTTTATTATTTTTCTGTTTTATTCTTTTTTTTTTAAGTATTTTATTATACCACCGTGAGATATACAAATAAAAAAGATATACAATTAAAAAGTTCATGTTTGGGTCTTGGTCATACAGTGTTTCAGCACCCGTCCCTCCACCAGTGCCCATCTCCCACCACCAACATCCCCGGTTCCCTCCCCTTCCCCAGCCCTGCTCCATGGCAGGTTCTTTATTTCTTTCCCTTTCTCTCTCTCTTTCTCTTTTCCCCTTCCAGACTATGGATTACAGAACATACATTAAAAGGTTGTCATGTGTATCCTTTTGCCTCTATTTAATGCTCAGTTCTAGGTTTCTGAGTTTTATTATACCTTTTTGAGCTTCTTTGGTATGTGAAGTTTAAAGTGTCTGATAAGGAGATAAAATATTTTATATGACTTTGATGTTAGATTCTGGAGAAATGTTCTCTCCTCTTTTTGATGTATGTTCCCTTGGGGGTCTCAATTTGGTATGTGTTTTATAATATTTTTTGTCTATTTAGCTACTTTATATTCCCTCCTTTATAAAAAGTCTGGTTAAGAAACTTAGTTGAGGAAGTTTTGCTTTCCCAGGATG